>CATPAC010000016.1:47500-176626 GCA_954871275.1 Leptopterna dolabrata
CAGGCGAGACTCCGCAGACTTCTGGCTCAAGACGGAGCAGTACAGGATGGTGAAGCGCGCTCTGAAGATTGCAAGGAGCAAGGCACAAAAGTGGAAGGATCTCTGTGAGGATGTCGAGAATGATCCCTGGGGGTTGGGATACAAGCTGGTGCTCCAAAAGCTCAGGGGATCGGACTCCACCTCTCATATGCCAACAGAAGTCAAGGAGAAGATTGTAGAGGAGCTTTTCCCGAGGCATGATGTGGAAGATCGGGAACCAGTGGAGGTAGCGCTCGACAGCATACCGCTCTTCGAAAGAGACGAGCTGCTTAAAGCAGCCAAGTCCATGCGAAATAAGAAGGCTCCAGGTCCCGATAGGATCCCCGTAGAGATTCTGAAGCTGGTAGCCCAGATCCACCCGGACGTACTGTTAGGCATGTACAATGCGTGCCTCACAGATGGTATATTCCCGGAGCAGTGGAAGCAAGCGAAGCTTGTGCTTATCGCGAAGGGGAAAGGAGATCCCAGCACAGCATCTGCCCATCGACCCCTGTGCATGCTCGACACAGCCGGGAAGCTCTATGAGAAGCTACTGAAGCGAAGGACTCTGGATGCGGTGGCAGATGCAGGGGGACTATCGCCACGACAGTATGGTTTCACAGCAGGAAAGTCCACAGTGGATGCAGTGAGGGAGGTAGTTGTTGCTGCAAATGCTGTGAACACAGGGAACCGCCATAGCAGGAACCTGTGTATGGCCGTCACGCTGGACGTCAGAAATGCCTTTAACTCGGCCAGATGGCGAGACATTCTGCGTGTTCTGAAAGTCAATTTTCGGCTACCCGCCTACCTGTATAAGGTTCTACAGGACTACCTCACAGAGCGGTGGCTGATCTTTGATACGCAAGAGGGAGTGAAAAGGAAGAGAATCACCTCAGGCGCAGCCCAGGGGTCTGTACTCGGAGCAGATCTCTGGAATATCAATTACGATGGGATTCTGCGCCTAGAGATGCCCGATGGTGTTTTCCTGATAGGATACGCGGATGACTTGATTGCCATAATCACAGCTCGGACGGCAGAGGCCATGCAGCTTAAGCTGAACCAGGCGATGAGACGCATAATGGGATGGATGGAAGCTAGATCCCTGTCTCTGGCTGCCCAAAAGACAGAGATTGTACTCCTCACAACCAAGAGAATCGAGAGGAACATCACCATGAACGTCGACGGCCACACCATACTGGCATCCGAGGCCATACGATACTTAGGGGTGATGCTAGATGGGAAACTTTCCTTTTGGACGCACATCTGCAAGGCAGCGGATAAAGCCGCAAAGGTGGTGGCTAATCTGACCAGACTCATGGCCAACATCGGAGGACCATCCCCCGGCAAGAGGAGGCTGCTGATGGGGACTGCAGATGCCATAATGTTGTACGGGGCTGAGATCTGGGCAGGGGCGCTGAGGTTCCAGAAGTACCGTTCTCGGATGGAGGCTGTGCAAAGAAGAGGGGCGCTTAGGATATGCAGTGCATACCGGACAGTTTCGGCTCCAGCGGCGCAGGTGATTGCGGGAGTGATCCCGATTGACCTGTTGGCTGATGAGCGGAGACGTCTGTATATGCGGAAAGGAGAGGAAGGGACGCCATCATCTATCAGGAAGGAAGAAAGGGATGAAACCATGAGGAAATGGCAAGCTCGATGGGAAAGTGAAAGCAGAGGCCGTTGGACAGCGCCACTCATTCCAGACCTCAGGAGCTGGACCAAGAGGAAACATGGGGTTACGAACTACTATGTAACGCAGTTCTTGACAGGGCATGGCTATTTCCGATCCTTTCTTGAAAAGATAGGTAAGGCGACTGTACCCATATGCACATACTGCAAAAGGGAAGAAGATAGCGCGGAGCACACCTTCTTCAAATGCGAAAGATGGGAGCGCCTCCGCAGAGTTTTGGTAGCAGAGGTTGGACCATTCGACCCTGACACTGTAGTCGGGAAAATGATGGAAACTGTAGCCAAATGGGATGCATTCGTGAACTTTATAGTGACTGTACTCAAGACGAAGGAACTGTATAGGGAGTGGGAAGAAGAGTAAACTTTCACCCATATAGAAGAGAAGAAGAGAAGAGAGGCCCATAGAAGGCAATGACGTGACTATCCCGAAGTATTACCGAACAGGAAGTTCCGGGATAGTCACAATAATAGAAGACGGAGGAGGGGTGTTTTAGTCGGTATGCCTAAAGAAGGAGAGGCCGACACGAAGGGTGAGCATTGAATCGCTGTCAGTACGCAAAGTATTCCACCTACCTCTTTAAAAAAAAAAAAAAAAAAAAATTATTATTATTATTATTATTATTATTATTATTATTATTATTATTATTATTATTATTATTATTATTATTATTATTATTATTATTATTATTATTATTATTATTATTATTATTATTATTTGCGGATAAAGCGGCAGTCGTTGTGGGAAGGTTGGCACGGCTTATGGCTAACATAGGCGGGCCTACCCCCTCAAAACGCAGGCTGTTAATGCGAACGGCAGACACAATCATGCTGTACGGCGCCGAAGTGTGGTCGGAGGCACTGAGGTTCCAGATGTATAGGCAAAGGATGGAGTCTGTACAAAGGAGAGGAGCGCTGCGCATATGTAGTGCATATAGGACGGTTTCAGCTGCTGCGGTGCAAGTCATAGCCGGAGTGATTCCGATAGATCTCCTGGCGGAGGAACGACGGCGAATTTACCAGCGTAAGGAGGAGAATGCACCGGAAACGGTGAAAAACGAGGAACGACGGGAGACCATGCAGAAATGGCAGAACAGATGGAGGGCAGAGAGCCGTGGACGATGGACTGCTCGGCTCATCTACAGGGTGCAGGATTGGTTCGATAGGAAGCACGGGGAAACTAGTTACTATCTCACCCAATTCCTCACAGGCCATGGATACTTCCGTGCATATCTAAAGAGGATGGGAAAGACCACAGAGGCGGAGTGTCTATATTGCCACATTGAAGACGATGACGCCCACCATACCTTCTTCGTGTGCCTACGCTGGCAGGGGATGCGAGGCAGCCTGATGGAGGGGATCGGGGACCTGGAGCCAGAAGCTATACTGGAGAAGATGCTGTCGTCAAAGGAAAATTGGGACGCTGTGTACTCCTATGTCAGGGCGGTACTCACGACGAAGGAGAGGGATAGGGGATGGGAGGGAATTGGAATTGATCCATCCCTCCCATCACCCCCTCTCTCATTGGAATAGATACAGTGTAGTAGTGGCGATTTGTGCAGACAGGGGAAGGGAAAGGACTCACAGTGCGCGAGTGCAGTGTAGAAATGACGTTTACCTATATAGACATGGAATGGACCTAAGAGGAGTGTTTAAGGACAGGAGGGCCTTTAAGCCACGTAAAGGGCTGCCCTGAAGTAATACGTCAAAGTAGTTCCGGGGCAGTTTCTGGATGTTATTATAAGAGGTTTTAGGTTTTTAGTCGGTAGGAGTCCGACACTGTTCTGAGTTACTCATTGAGTGCTCAGTTCGTCCAATGCAGAATTTTCCTTTACCTCTTTGAAAAAAAAAAAAAAAAAAAAAATTATTATTATTATTATTATTATTATTATTATTATTATTATTATTATTATTATTATTATTATTATTATTATTATTATTATTATTGTTATTGTTATTGTTATTATGGTTATTATGGTTATTATTATTATTGTTATTGTTATTGTTATTATGGTTATTATGGTTATTATTATTATTATTGTTATTATTATTTGGTGGTCATCACCCGTGGGGGGTAAAAAGTGCCACGGGGTGACGCGAGTGGGGGGCCCAAGAGCCTATTCCCACCCACAAGTGCATGTGGAGGGCTCAGTGGTCGGGCATAATAGCCTCCCCCAAAAACTCCCTCACCAGGCTACACGAGGCAATCAGCACGGCCTTCTGCATGTCCTCGTAAAGTCCACCGGGCAACCCAAGAATCCTCAAACTTTCATGGAGTTTCTTGGGTATCACCCCGGTGGCAGACAAGACCACGGGAACGATCCGTACCACCTCCTGCTCCCACATCGTCCTTATCTCGTTAGCAAGGGATAAATACTTATTTACCTTCTCCCTGTGCTTGGCTTCGAGGTTTGATGTGAGAGGTACAGAGATGTCAATTAGGTAGGTCGTTCCCTCCGCCTTGTTCACAAGGACAATATCAGGCCGGCGCGCGGTGATTGGCAGATCGGTCGGTAGCTCCTTGTCCCAATACATCTTGTAATTTTCATTCTCCAAGTACCTGACTGGCTCATACTGGAAGTAGCGCGTCCTGTCCTGAACGAGAGCGTGCTTTAAGGCCAGCTCTTGATGGACTATACGCGCCACGATGTTGTGCCTATACAGGTACTTGGTGGGAGCAAGGGCCGGGCAACCCGCCAGGACGTGATCTATTGTCTCACCAGTGGCTCGACAAATGCGACACACGTCCTGTACTCCAGCTTGCCGGATGATATACTTTCGGTAGTTGCGGGTCGCCACGACCTGGTCCTGTATGGCGATCATGAACCCTTCGGTTTCGACATACAGGGAACCAGTCACCAACCATCTGCAAGAGGCAGAGCTGTCGACAGTGGGGGACAGGAGCTGTGAGCGGAATCGCCCATGCAGCTCCTTCGCTCCCCAGGCCTCACCTTTGGCCACATCCTCAACCACTTTCCCAAGAGGGTCAGCATTGGGCACGCACAGACTGAGGGGGGTAATATTATTATTATTATTATTATTATTGTTATTATTATTATTATTATTATTATTACTATTATTACTATTATTACTATTACTATTATTATTATTATTATTACTATTATTATTATTATTATTATTATTATTATTATTATTATTATTATTATTATTATTATTATTATTATTATTATTATTATTATTATTATTGTTATTATTATTATTATTATTATTATTATTATTATTATTATTATTATTATTATTATTATTATTATTATTATTATTATTATTATTATTATTATTATTATTATTATTATTCGACCGCAGGGGGCAACTATTGTGCATGGTTGCTGGGGCCTAACGCACCCCCGGGTTCCTGAGTTCAGTACACTGCACACAACCACCAGAACAGTACACACCTACACTCACACTGACATAAGCACACTCACAGTACACACCCCAGGGTTACTGTCCCTGGGGATACCTTGTAGGAGTTCCCTGTCAAGGTCATTATCGATTGGCAGCGGGCCGGCATCACCGGGAGTGCTGAAAACAGCAACTAGGGGTGGTCCCCCTGCTGGCTGTGGAAGGCTGATGTGAGCTTGCTCTGCCGAGGTGTTTGTCGGTCCCGTGCGTCAGGAGCCAGCCCCTTCGGGACCCTGATCAGGTAGTGCACGGTGAGTGCGGAGGTCGGGCTCCGCACTGCTGCGGGGGAGTCAGGAACGTCTGGTATCCCGGTTCCTGCTAAGTGGAGGCTGGGTCCTCAGAGTACTGGGGTCGAGGAGTAGGCAATACCTACGGGATTGCTGCACTCGTGGGTGTACCCGTGCCCAGCTATTCCAACCCTCTCCTCCATGCACGATGCGCTGGTAAATGTATCAAGATAATGTCATCTAATAACCAAAAGAAAGGAGAGGTGAAATCTAATACTGACCTTGGAGGTAAAGTCCTACATGGGGATGCTGTGGGAACTAGAACAGATGAGGAACAAAAAGCTAGCAAAAGCTCAGAACAGGAGAGGACATGGCAGGAGTACAGCCAACTCACCAAAGAGATGGAGAAAAACATAATTGGCATGGAGATGGCCATAAAGGAAATGCTCATTGCAACAAAGAGGCAGCCCAACATAAGTCAGACGGTTAAGAGCGGACTAAGAGAGGTGCAAGAGGCAATTGACGCCCTAAGGTCTCAAGCTCGAAAGCAGAGTACCCTCCAGGGGAAGCTCGAGAAAATGAGCGAACACTGGTCCCCGTCCAAAGAAGGAAAAGGAGGCACTCGGAAGAGGCCCCGAGGCAGGCAGGATGACAGCACCTCGGATACGGGAGACGATGAGCTGTCCGACTCAACAGCTGCCTCAGGCAGGACGCGTGCATCTAGTATTGGGTCTCTCAGCGCCACAGCGCAGGGTAGGAAGAAGCGCGAATGGTTACTGTCACAGGAAGTCCGGAAGAAGGAAGCTGAGAAAGCCAAGGAAAAAGAGTGTGAGGTGCAGAAGAGAACGGACAAGGCCAAGAAAAGAGAAGAGAGGGCGAAGAAGAGAGTTGATGATGCTAAGCAATGGGAGGAAGACCTTGTGAACAAAAAGAAAAAAGAAGAGGAGGAAGAAAAGAAGAAGAAAAAACTTCAAGAGGAGAAGGTTAAAAAGAAGAAGCAGAAGCAACAAGAAAAAAAGGGACGAAGCCAGAGACCAGACGCTCTTGTCATTAAAGTCACGCAAGATCTCCCTTACTCTGTGGTGCTACAAAAGCTGAAGGAAGGCGTGGACCCCTCAGTCACCAACACTGAGATCCGAGCGATCAGAAAGACTGCAAAGGGAGACGTCATGCTCGAAATGAGCGGTGCGGCAAAAATACCGGAGGAATTTAGGAAGGCTGTGGAGGATGCTGTAGGAACAGATCAAATAAGAGACCTGACTCCAAGGGAACCCATTGAAGTGCGAGACCTGGATTGCCTGGCTACAGCGGAAGAAGTGGCAAAGGCAATTGAACAGAAGCTTGGCAAGCCAACGAGTGAGCTAAAAGTAAACCTGACCAAACCAAATAGCCGATCACAGGTGCTAGCCATTGTAGAGCTCTCTAGCAGAGATGCAAACAAGCTCATGGAAAGTGGAAAGCTCAGAGTCGGCTGGATTAACTGTAGACTCAGAAGACGCATAGAAGTAGCCAGATGCTACAAGTGCCTGGGATACGGGCATATAGCGAGGCGATGCACAGGGGAGGATCGCACGAAGAAGTGTTTCCGTTGCCAAGAACCCCTCAGTGATGGACACACTGGAGCCACATGCACAGCGACACCAGTGTGTCCACTGTGTGAAGAACTTGGGGTGGCCTCAACGAGTCATGTGGCAGGAAGAAAAGGATGCGAAGCGTATCGGAAAGCTATTGACCAGGAGAGAGCCTTGAAAAAGGCAAGCAAGCGATCATGAAGATCCTTCAGATAAATCTTAACAGGAGTAGGACAGCAAGCTCCCTAATGGATCAAATTGCCCGGGAAAAAGGTGCTGACATGATAATAATTAGCGAGCAGTACAACTATGGCAACAAGGTGCCAGACTGGATCGCGGACCCATCAGGCACAGCAGCCATTTGGGTAGTCAACAGATCCGTAGTCCCAATTGAGGCAAAGGGAGCAGGCTCTGGCTACGTTTGGATTAGGAGTAAGGGGGTGACGTACTTTAGTTGTTACCTTACACCAAATGAGCCAATCGCCGATTTCGAAGCGAGACTGGCATACTTAGAGGACGAAGTTCGTAGTACTAGGGGAGAAGTGCTGGTGGCAGGTGATTTTAATGCCAAGGCCGTGGAATGGGGTGAACCTGATCCAGACAGCAGGGGCCGACGGGTTATGGAGTTGGTGGCAAGACTCGGTTTGGTAATTATCAATAGAGGGGAGGTGCCAACTTTCCGAAGAGCTGGGTATAGGAGTACCATACCTGACATCACAATGGGCTCTGAGAGGCTTGCAGGTCAGATTAACACATGGCAGGTGCTGGAAGATTACTCTGCGAGTGACCACCAGTATATTCAGTACCAGACAGGGGAACCACAACCAGGGCAAGAGATGTCTCCGCTCCCTCGGTGGAATGTAGAAAGACTGGATAGAGACATATTTGACACCATGATCCAGATGGGTAAAGGAGCTCTTCAAAGAATAAAGCAGAGATTAGGGGGAGGACCTCTTGCGATGCTGTTGGTAGCAGCAACCATGTCTCTGTTAACCAGGGCATGTGAGAGCTCCATGCCGAAGAAATCAGTGATGCGAGACCGACGCCCGGCATACTGGTGGAATCAAGGGATAGCGGATCTGAGGAAGAACTGTTTCAGACTCAGGAGGCTAGCACAAAGAGCCAGAAGGAATACTGCTGACTTTCACCTGAAAACGGAGCAGTACAGAGTAGCTAGGAGAGCCCTAGGTATTGCAATAGCCAAAAGCAAAGCCCAGAAGTGGAAGGAGCTCTGTGAGGATGTGGAGAATGATCCATGGGGGTTGGGGTACAAACTCGTCCTCCAAAAACTCAAAGGGGCGGACTCCACTTTGGAAATGCCCACGGAGGTCAAGGAAAGGATAGTGGAGGAACTTTTCCCGACACATGACTTGGAGGAACGGGCACAAATTGAAGTAACACCTGATGAGATACCCCTTTTCACTAAGGACGAACTGCAGAAGGCGGCAAAATCCATGCGGAATAAGAAGGCCCCAGGACCGAATGGGATCCCAGTCGAGATCTTGAAGATGGTAGCCCAGACTCACCCAGAGGTGCTGCTCGACATGTATAACGCATGCCTTGTAGAAGGAATTTTTCCGGAGCAGTGGAAGGTAGCCAACCTCGTTCTCATAGGGAAAGGTAAGGGAGACCCAAGTACAGCATCAGCTCATAGACCTTTGTGTATGCTTGACACAGCTGGCAAGCTCTATGAGAAGCTTCTTAAACAAAGAACATTGGATGCCGTGGCAGAAGCCGGAGGGTTGTCGCCAAGACAGTACGGCTTCACTACAGGTCGATCGACTATCGATGCGATAGATGAGGTGGTAACAGCAGCAAAGGCAGTGAGGACAGGGAACCACTGGTCACGGAATCTTTGTATGGCTGTCACTCTCGACGTGAGGAATGCTTTCAATTCGGCAAGGTGGCGAGATATATTGAAAGCCCTTAAAGATGACTTCCGAATACCGGTGTACCTCTACAGAGTGTTACAGGACTATCTGTCAGAGCGGTGGGTCACATTCCATACACGTGAAGGAAATCGCAGGAAGAGGATCACCTCAGGAGCGGCTCAAGGCTCGGTACTGGGGGCGGACCTGTGGAACACCAATTATGATGGGATCCTGCGCATTGCAATGCCGGAGGGTGTGTTTCTGGTGGGATATGCGGACGATGTTGTCATCGTGATAATCGCACACACAATAGAGTTCCTTCAGTTCAAGCTGAACCAAGCAATGAGGAGGATTATGGAATGGATGGAGTCCCGATCCCTGTTGTTGGCTGTCCAAAAGACAGAAATTGTACTCCTTACTACAAAACGAATAGACAGAAGCGTGACAATGCAAGTTGGGGACCAGCCCATCGTAGCAACAGAAGCAGTAAGGTATCTGGGAGTCATGCTGGACAGGAAGCTCACTTTCTGGAACCATATTTGCAAAGCGGCGGACAAGGCTGCAAAAGTAGTTACAAGCTTGAGTAGGCTGATGGCTAATATTGGAGGACCATCTGCAGCAAAAAGGAAACTCCTGATGCGAACTGCGGATGCCATCATGCTCTATGGAGCCGAAGTGTGGGCCGAGGCACTCCGTGTCCAAAAATATAGAAAGAGAATGGAGGCAGTGCAGAGAAGAGGAGCACTACGGATCTGCAGTGCATATAGGACGGTGTCGGGTGCTGCTGCCCAAGTCATTGCCGGTGTCATCCCGATAGATATATTGGCCGATGAACGTCAGCGAATATTTCGTCGGAAGGGCGAGAGTACACCACAGTCAACCAAAAAGGAGGAACGCGAAGGAACGCTACGTGATTGGCAGAGGAGGTGGGACCAGGAAACCAAAGGAAGATGGACAGCTACTCTTATTGGCAATGTAGGTCAATGGATCGAGAGGAATCACGGAGATGTAGGCTATTATCTAACGCAATTTCTGACGGGGCACGGTTACTACCGTTCGTTTCTGAAGAAGATAGGGAAAACAACCGAGGCCAGATGCGTATATTGCCAGTTGGAGGACGAAGACGTAAGGCATACCTTCTTTGTATGTCCTCACTGGGAGCACCTCAGACGGCAGGTGATAGGGGAAATAGGTGAATTCAGTCCCGAATCGGTCGTCCCCAAGATGATTCAGTCGAGCGAGAACTGGAGAGCTGTCAGCACGTACGTCACTACAGTGCTCAAGGAGAAGGAAAGAAATCGGGAATGGGAGGGAGAAAGGAGCCAACCAAGGCAGTGAAGGGGGCGGATAAGACCAGGAGACACCTTTAAAGGATAGAAAAGGACTGTCCCGAAGTAATACCGAAAGGAAGTTCCGGGACAGTACCGAAAGAAGCGGGAAAGGGTGTTTTAGTCGGTAGGCCACACGTGAAGAGTCCGACACAAAGGATGAGGATGCCCGACCTCATTTTCAGTGCATAAAGCATTTCACCTAAACCCACCCCAAAAAAAAAAAAAAAAAAAATTATTATTATTATTATTATTATTATTATTATTATTATTATTATTATTATTATTATTATTATTATTATTGTTATTATTTTTATTATTATTATTATTATTATTATTATTGTTATTATTTTTATTATTGTTGTTATTATTATTATTATTATTATTATTATTATTATTATTATTGTTGTTATTATTATTATTATTATTATTATTATTATTGTTATTGTTATTGTTATTATGGTTATTATGGTTATTATTATTATTATTATTATTATTATTATTATTATTATTATTATTATTATTATTATTATTGTTATTATTATTATTATTATTATTATTATTATTATTATTATTATTATTATTGTTATTATTATTATTATTATTATTATTATTATTATTACTATTATTACTATTATTACTATTATTACTATTACTATTATTATTATTATTACTATTATTATTATTACTATTACTATTATTATTACTATTACTATTATTATTACTATTGCGCCAAGTGGAATTCTCATCGAGAGGAGGTAGTTGCAAGGCTCGGCGCGCTGACACCCGAGACAGTTATTGAGAAGATGTTGGAAACGGCAGAGAAGTGGAGCGCAGTGGCCGGTTTTGTGCATGCAGTTCTGAAGGCAAAAGAAGCCACCAGGGAATGGGAAGAAGAAGTAACGCCACCTGGAGCCGCCCTGGAGCCTCCTTTGAGGGGGATGTAGAGAAGCTTCTGCTGAGCAGCTGTGCATTGTTGATTGTGCATTGTGTTTTTTGCTTGGAGATCTGGAGCTGGATGGAGCACTTGAGATTTTTCTTTTTATGTAAGTTTTTTCTTTCTGTTTTGTGTATGTATTGTACAAAATATGTATTGTAAAGAGTTTGTAAATAAAGGATTCACTGAGGGGGAAGAGTGAAGAGCGAAGAGGCTGAAAGCCGAAGAAGGAGGGGCCAGCCCGAAGTAATGTGTTAAAACAGTTCCGGGCTGACCCTATTCCTGAGAGATCATAGGGACCACTTGGAGTCACCCTCCTCCTACGCCCCTAATTTAAAAAAAAAAAAAAAAAAAAAAAATTATTATTACTATTACTATTATTATTACTATTATTATTACTATTACTATTATTACTATTATTACTATTATTACTATTACTATTATTATTATTATTACTATTATTATAACTATTACTATTATTATTACTATTACTATTATTATTACTATTATTATTACTATTACTATTATTATTATTACTATTACTATTATTATTACTATTACTATTATTATTATTATTACTATTATTACTATTGTCGTGAGTCCCTCCCGGGAACACTCCTATCATATTAAGTTCTCACCAATATCCAAACGCCAAACTAAAGCTCCGTAAATAAAGATATGAGTGGGGACAGGCGACAGAACCCAGGGTTACTCAACCTGGGGCCCCACTACCAGCTCCCAGCAAGGAGCTGGAGGGAGAGGCCCCCAAGTACTATAAAACCCCGGATCCTGGCGCTCAAGATTCTTTCGACACTTCCTCTAACCAGCTCTCTCTTCTCTCTCTCTTACCTTACCTCCCAGATGATCGGTTGACTACAGCCGCCTGGGAATTTCACCTCCTCTCCTCTTCCTCCTTGTCTAGATGATCGGTTGAATACAGCCGCCTAGACAAGGGACCTCCCCTTTCCTCTCCTTCACCTAGATGAACGGTTGACTACAGCCGCCTAGGTGAAATTCCCTCATCCACCTCTCTCTCCTCCTAAAGTCGTAGATGTTCGGTTGACTACAGCCGCCTGCGACTTTTCCTTCCTTACCTAAATTCACTCACTCTCCTTATTTCCACACCGCCGTGATGAAAATTCTAAATTAATCACAGTGGTGAACCCGACGTTCACTCAACCTTCTTCCTTCCCACCTTCCCACCTAATGTGTCGCCCCAGTCACGTAGTTCGGTGTCCCCAATTTTAAAGTCACATTTCAAATTCAAAAAGTATAATAATTTTCGCAATTTTGGCCCACCCTCAACCGCACTGAGACCACACCACGCAACTCTTCGCATCTCCGCCCGGCCGCACGCACTTCCGCTCCCCTTAATTGCGAATTTTAAAATTCAACGAATTTCAATCTTGAGTTACAGCCATGGACCCGAACTCTCCGTCGCCCCCGCTCCTGCGACCATCCACGCTGCTGCCGCCCGCCGCTGCGACATCCGACGCAACGGCCGACAACCCCTTCTCCACCCTCTCGCCACCAAGCTCTGCGTCATCAGCCGCCGCCGCCGCCACCGCCGCCGCTGCAGCCGCAGCACACGCCGCCGCCGACGTCGTATGCACCTCCTCCGCCTAGCCGACACGACAACACACCACGACGTCCCGCGGCGGGCCGCCCCCCCTCGCCAAAACGGGGGGGACCGCCACCGCGGCCGCCAACCTCCCACCAGCAACTCGCTGCACCACCATACCCCTTCCCCGGACACACACCGTTCCCCCACCCGGGAACGGCAACCCCTCCACCTCCCCCACGGCCGCACCTCCCTGCGCTGCCACCAACCCCCGTCCCCGAACACACACCGTTCCCCCACCCAGGAACGGCAGCCCCTCCACCTCCCCCACGTCCGCGCCTCCCTGCGCCGCCCCCAAACACTGCTACCTCTCATACGACGCCGCCACGGCCGCCAACCCCCCAACCGCGCCTAGCTGCGCCTCCAAGCCCCTCACCCCACCACCAACCGTTCCCCCACCTCGGAACGGCCCCTCCCCGCCCGCCACCAGGGCAACCAACCTTCCGGCCGCCACTCACGCCGCCGCTACCGTTCCCCCACCCCGGAACGGCCCCTCCACGCCCGCCAACAGGGCAGACAACCTTCCGGCCGCCACTCACGCCGCCGCTACCGTTCCCCCACCTCGGAACGGCCCCTCCACGCCCGCCACCAGGGCAACCAACCTTCCGGCCGCCACTCACGCCGCCGCTACCGTTCCCCGCCCCGGAACGGCCCCTCCACGCCCGCCGCCAGGGCAGCCAACCTGCCGGCAGCACCTCACGGCGCCGCCAAAACCCTCTCCCCGCCAACTCCTGTTCCCCCACCCCGGAACAAACCCTCCACAACTGCCACCAGGCCCTCCAACCTCCCGGCCGCACCTCGCGACGCCACTACCCCACCTCCAGGCAAACCCCCCACCGTTCCCTCACCCCAGAACGGCAACATGACCACCCGCGTCTCCTTCCCAGGGGACAAACCCCCACCGCCACCTCCACCCCTCAGCTCCGGCACCCCTCCTCCGGGCCTTCCGCCCCCATTTAATGTTTGCATCGGCCCTCAGCCCCTGTCACTTTGCGCCTTCAGCTTCACCTCTTGTTTGCCATAGCCCTCAGCTCCTGTCATTTTGCGCCTTCAGCGACCACCTCTTGTTTGCCGTAGCCCTCAGCTCCTGTCATCTTGCGCCTTCAGCACCAATATTGGTTCAAACTGGGGGGACCTCTGTCGTGAGTCCCTCCCGGGAACACTCCTATCATATTAAGTTCTCACCAATATCCAAACGCCAAACTAAAGCTCCGTAAATAAAGATATGAGTGGGGACAGGCGACAGAACCCAGGGTTACTCAACCTGGGGCCCCACTACCAGCTCCCAGCAAGGAGCTGGAGGGAGAGGCCCCCAAGTACTATAAAACCCCGGATCCTGGCGCTCAAGATTCTTTCGACACTTCCTCTAACCAGCTCTCTCTTCTCTCTCTCTTACCTTACCTCCCAGATGATCGGTTGACTACAGCCGCCTGGGAATTTCACCTCCTCTCCTCTTCCTCCTTGTCTAGATGATCGGTTGAATACAGCCGCCTAGACAAGGGACCTCTCCTTTCCTCTCCTTCACCTAGATGAACGGTTGACTACAGCCGCCTAGGTGAAATTCCCTCATCCACCTCTCTCTCCTCCTAAAGTCGTAGATGTTCGGTTGACTACAGCCGCCTGCGACTTTTCCTTCCTTACCTAAATTCACTCACTCTCCTTATTTCCACACCGCCGTGATGAAAATTCTAAATTCATCACAACTATTATTACTATTATTACTATTACTATTATTATTACTATTACTATTATTATTACTATTACTATTATTATTATTATTATTATTATTATTATTATTACTACTATTATTACTATTATTACTATTATTATTATTACTATTACTATTATTATTATTATTATTACTATTATTATTATTACTATTACTATTATTATTATTATTACTATTATTACTATTATTACTATTATTACTATTATTACTATTATTACTATTACTATTATTACTATTATTATTATTATTACTATTACTATTATTATTACTATTATTATTACTATTACTATTATTATTACTATTACTATTATTATGATTATTATTATTACTATTACTACTATTATTATCACTATTACTACTATTATTATTATTATTACTACTATTATTATTATTATTACTACTATTATTATTATTATTACTACTATTACACCTCCACCACCACAGACACAAGCGCCGAAGCCACAGAAGGGAAAAGCGACGAATACGCCGATGGACCAAAGCGAAGGGTTAAATGCGCCGAGAAAAGAGGCAGATGTGCCACCCGGGGGCTTGCCAGAGGGAGACCAAATTCGCACTCAGGAGAGCACAAGGGTGCTGTATGGAGGAAACGAGTTCCTAGAGCAACTGGAGGCCCTCGACAGGGACACAGGGGTTTTTTGGAGAGAATGCATGGCCCAATACAAAGCCATGACACAAGTGACGAAGGCCCACAAAAACACAAACATGGGGATTAAGACTGGCCTTATGAAATTGGAGGATGCGCTGGACCAGCTGAACCGCGTACACATGAAAAGGCTTAGTCTTGTGAAGAAGCACATCACCCTCACGGACTGCCCGTCTTCCGCCGATGCCGCCAGGTGTTACACACCAGGCAAGAGCGTCCAGACGCCAAACGCAGGGAGGAAGCGTCCAAGGAAAGAGTCACCGGTATCCGATAACTCTCCGTATGTAAGCGTGCTAAAAACCCCCTCGGGTGGAGCAGCTAAGAAGAGGCCAGGGGCTGGAGGCTCCGCTGGAGGCCTTGCTGCTCCTCTTCCAACTGTGGGGGAGATACCTTGGAGCGAGAAAAAAAGGAGAAGAAAAGAACGACGGAGCGCACTACTCATTAACCCCGGAGGAAGCAAGTCGTTTGCTGAGGCACTGAAAACGCTAAGGGAAGGTATTGACCCAGCAAATGAAGGTGCAAACATCTTCTGTGTGAAGCGATCCAGAAAGGGAGAGATTCTTATGGAACTAAATCACGACTCCAGAGAGCAGCAGGCACTTGAGGAGAAAATCAAGACGCTGATAGGAGATGGGGGAGTGGTATCAAAGCTGACACCCAGAGCGGGCCTTGAAATCAGGGATTTGGATGCCATAACTACGGAGGAGGAAGTCAGTGCAGCAATAAAGAGGAGCTGTGGAGACGCCCTCCGGGACGAGCCCACAGTGAAGATAACGAAGGAGAACAGGCAAGGATTGAAAATGGCAATCGTCACCCTTAATGAAGGAGCGGCTAAATTGATCCTGGAGGGAGCAAGAATCAAGATTGGCTGGACAAACTGTCGAGTGAGGGAACGAGCAAACATTACGCGTTGCTTTAAATGCCTTGGCTACGGGCATATCTCCGCCTCGTGTAAAGGCCCTGACAGGAGCAAGGCCTGTTTCAAGTGCGGAAAGGAGGGACACATGGCAGCTACCTGTAACAACGAGCCAAGCTGCATGTTGTGCACTGAAAAAGGAACAGTAGGCGACATTGCACATTTTCCTGGCTCGGGAAAATGTGGGGTGTTTACTGACGCTCTGGAGGAAGCGAGGAAAAAGCTGAAGCGATGATCAGAATCCTTCAAGGGAATATGCATCGGAGCAGCACAGCTGACTCTCTACTTCAGCAGCTCCGAATGGAGAAGCGGGCCGATATAATGCTCCTCAGCGAGCAGTACTCCAACAAGGCGGATAAGGATTGGTACGGAGACAAAACCAGGACAGCAGCAATATGGGCTCCCTCTTCGCGGGACGTTCAGGTGCTCCAATCTGGAACCGGAGAGGGTTTTGTTCATGTAACGGTTGGAGAGATCACCTTCTACAGCGTATATCTCACCCCAAACGAGAGCATCTCTCAGTTCAGGGTGAAGCTGAAGGCCCTGGAGGATGAGATCCGTGTCATTGGTGGGAGTGCGGTGGTTGCAGGGGACTTCAACGCCAGCGCCCACGAATGGGGCATGGGTTCCACCGACAGCAGGGGTAGACAGATCCTGGAGATGGGTGCGCGCCTTGGGCTGGCCGTCATGAATGTTGGAAGCACCCCGACGTTTAGCCGCCCGGGTCAACGGGGCACAATCCCAGACGTGACTTTTGCCACGGAAGACCTGGCACCGCGGGTGAGGGATTGGATGGTGATCGATGATTATACTGGCAGCGACCACAGGTACATTGCCTTCATGTTGGTCCAGAGGGATAGGAGGCAGGAGCCGGGTCCCAGGACTCGACGCAGCTGGAATCTTTCCAAGCTGGACCTCCCGGTCCTGGAGGAGTCATTGAGGCTGGGTGACGGGCTTCTGGCAGCAAGATGGCGGGGTATAGAGGTTACCACGATACAACAGTCAGAACGACTAGTGGACGAGACGATGGAGGTCATCCAAAATGCCTGCGACTCATCCATGCCCAGGAAGGGATGCGCTCCAAAGAGAAAACAGGTGTACTGGTGGAACGACACGATTGCGGCCCAGCGACAGGAGACTCTTAGACTTCGACGTAGGGCTCAACGAGGAAGGGGAGCAGCCCAAGCAGCTAGACAGGATGAGTTCCGAGCGGCAAGAAGGCGCCTTCGCAGGCTGATAAATGAGAGCAAGGCCAGCTGCTGGTTTGCCATCATCAAAGAAGTGGATGAAGACCCATGGGGAACGGGTTACAAAATTGTGACCAAGAAGTTGAGGAAAGGGGGCACGGCCGTGCTTGACAACAACCTCATGGAGACCGTCGTCAGCGGTCTCTTCCCTCAACACCCAATTAGAGAGGAGACTCAGGAGATGGTTGACGTTGGGAGGTTTCCACTATTCACAGAGGAGGAACTCAAACGAGCAATTGGCTCCATGAAAAACGGGAAGGCTCCCGGTCCGGATGGGAGTCCGTAGAGGTCCTGAAGGCAGCAATAAGGACAGCACCGCAGCTCCTTTTGCGGATGTACAACGGATGCCTGGTAGCAGGAAATTTCAGCGGACGGTGGAAGATAGCGCGCCTCTGCCTCTTGGACAAGGGCAAAGAAGATAAGAGGCAACCCTCCGCATGGAGGCCCCTGTGCCTCCTGGACGCCCCAGGTAAAGGACTGGAGGGCCTACTAAAGCCAAGGATGGTTGCAGCAGTGGAGGCCGGGGGTGATCTCTCGCCAAGCCAGCACGGCTTCCGAACGCGACACTCCACAGTAGGGGCCATTGAGGAAATGGTGAACGTCCTGCAGGCGACAATGAGGGGGAACCACCGTTCAAGACCGATGGGGCTGCTGGTGACGCTTGATGTGACCAATGCGTTTAATTCAGCTAGGTGGGTCGATATAATCGAGGCATTTGAGTCTGATTTCCAGGGTCCCCTGTATCTAGTGAGGATGCTGAGGCACTACCTGAAGGACAGATTACTGGTGTATGAGACGGCTCATGGAAAAAAGCAGAGGAGTCTGACGGCAGGGGTTGCGCAGGGCTCCATTCTTGGACCACTTCTGTGGAATATGAGCTACAACGGGGTATTGGGTCTTCAGCTACCAGAGAGCACGCATGTGATCGGTTACGCTGATGATGTTGCCGTTGTTATCCTTGGGAGGACCCTGGACGAGCTTCAGGTCAGACTAAACATGGTCATGAGACAGGTGATGGAATGGATGATGTCACACGGCCTGTCCCTCGCCACTAGTAAGACCGAGCTGGTCATGATCACAAGCCGGAGAGTCCCCCTAGTTGTACCAGTGATGGTGGCGGGGGAGGAGATCATGACGCGGCCTGCAGTCGGATATCTCGGGGTCCAAGTGGACTCCAAGTTGAAGTACGGAGAACATATAAGGCGTGTAGCCCAAAAGGCGTCACAGGCTGTGGGCACCCTCAGCAGAATCATGCCGAATACCGGTGGCCCCAGACAGCCGACGAGGCGTTTGTACATGGCCGTGACCCACTCCATACTGTTGTACGGAGCAGAGATATGGGGCAAAGCGGTACAGTGGGAATGCTACAGGAGGCCTCTCGCGGCGGTGCAGCGTAGGGGGGCCCTGCGGGTGGCCTGCTCATACCGCACGGTCTCCAAGGAGGCAATACCCGTAGTCGCAGGCGTTGTGCCGATCCACCTCCTGATTGCAGAGCGGAGAGCTCTGCATGAGAGGAGGGATGGCGCCCCCAGGCAAACGGCTAAGAAGGAGGAGCGGGAAAAAACGCTGGACGCGTGGCAGGTCCAGTGGGCATCTGGACACAAGGGGAGATGGACGAGGCGCCTAATCCCTGACCTGCGGGGCTGGATTTCCAGGGATCACGGCGAGACAGACTATTTTTTGACGCAATTTCTGACGGGCCATGGCCTTTTCATGGCCTACTTGTTCAGAATGAATAGGGCACGGGGCCCAGAGTGCCCGTACGGTGATTCCGATTGGGATGATGCAGAGCACACCTTCTTTGCATGTGCAGGACACGAAAATGGCCGTGGGAGCCTGTCCCAAGAGCTCCCCACCTTCACACCAGAGACTGCAGTGGATATCATGCTGGAAAGCGGCAGGAAGTGGAACATGGTTGCCCAATATGTGCAGGACGTGCTGCGAAGGAAGAAGGCATTGGTGGACTCAAGAGTTGCTCAAGACGCTGAGAGCGAGCAGGACAGTGGCTCTAGAAGCTTGGACAGGAGTTGGTCGTCCGCGGACGGGAGCGATGAGGAGGAGGAGGAAGACGAGGAGGATACCTGAAGCTGCACCCGAACCTCCCACAGGGGGGACGTAGGGAACTTATGGCTCACAGTAATAGTGGATGCTGATAAGGTCAATAAATAAATAAGGGAGGAGATACGACCGAGGGCGAAGAGTCAGGAAAGAAGGGGCGAAAAAGCCGAAGAGAGGGGGGACCAGCCCGAAGTAATGTGTTAAACGGTTCCGGGCTGGTCCCAGCCTCAAGAGTTCACAGGGACCACTAGGAGTCGCCCTCCTCCTATGCCCCTAAATAAAAAAAAAAAAAAAAAAATTACTACTATTATTATTATTATTACTACTATTATTATTATTATTACTATTATTATTATTATTATTACCCGCAGGGGGCAACTATTGTGCATGGTTGCTGGGGCCTAACGCACCCCCGGGTTCCTGAGTTCAGTACACAGCACACAATCACCAGAACAGTACACACCTACACTAACATTGACATAAGCACACTCACAGTACACACCCCAGGGTTACCGTCCCTGTGGATACCCTTTCCCGGGATACATGGACCCAATCCAAGGTGGAACAGCTACGCCGAGGGATGCATGGCCAGGGGGGAGCCTGGTCTCCAGTAGCGAACTCCGTGGTACCAGGCGACACCCGGTTTAATTGTAGCCTTCCCCCGGCATGCGGGGCTCTGCCGGGGGCGACCGTTTAATTCCCTAGCTTCTCGTGGGAACAAAGATGGAATTACAAACAATTAAAGCAAACAAATTAGAAGAGAAGTGGAAGGAGATCCAGGAGACGGAAGAGGAAGACCGCCAGTGTCTGAAGAGGATGAAGGACATCATCATGAAGATGCTGGACATCACGAAGCAGCAAAGGAACGTGAGTATGGTGATAAAAGACGGACTGAATGAGATGGTAGAAGTCCATGACCTCCTCGCCCATCAATCGCAACAGAGGAAGAATCTCCAGAACAAATTTAAGGAGATTTTGCAGAAGGAGCGACAGGAGTGGTCGCCGTCCAAGGAGAGGAAAGGAGGAACCCGGAAGAGGGTAAGAACTGGTGCGTCAGATTCTGATGGGAGTGATGGGGGCGAGTTGACAGACTCAACCTCAGCCTCAGCTCGTACCCGCAGGGGGTCAGAGTCGAGCATAGGGATAGGGCCAAAAGCCAACCCAAAGAAAGTATGGCAATTGGAAAAAGAGGATGCAGCCAAGAAGAAGCAACCCTCGAGTAGGGAACTGAAAAAGCTAGCAAAGAGAGAGGAAGCGACAAAGAAACAAGAGGAAGAGGTCAAGAGGCGGAAAGTCAAGGAAAAGAAGGAAAGTGGAGGAAAGAGGAAGCTCCAGGACAGGAAGACCGAGGAAGAGAAACAGAAGCCAAAAAATAAGAGGGCCAGGAGCAGGGATAAGAGGAGAAGCCAAAAGCCTGATGCATTAGTCATAAAGGTCTCCCAGGATCTCCCTTATGCAGATGTGCTGAAAAGGCTGAAAGAAGGCGTGAACCCAGCAGCCAGTAACACCGAGATACGGGCAATCAAGAAGACGGCAAAGGGTGATGTCATGCTTGAGATGAGCGGCACCACCAAGATACCGGAGGAGTTCCGGAAGGCAGTGGAGACTGCCGTGGGAGCCGATCATATCAGAGACCTGACCCCCCGAGAGTCCATAGAAGTACGGGACCTTGACTGCCTGGCAACAGTGGCGGAAGTAACTGAGGCCGTAAAGCAGAAGCTGGGTGAGGCTAATGGAGAGATCAGGGTAAACCTGACTAAGCCAAACAGCCGTTCCCAAATGTCGGCCATTGTGGAGCTCTCCAGCCGAGATGCAGAACCGCTCATGGCCACGGGGAAACTTAGAGTTGGCTGGATCAACTGTAGGCTCAGAAGGCGTGTGGAGGTCCCCAGATGCTTCAGGTGCCTCGGATACGGACACCTTGCAAGGAGCTGCACAGGTGTGGACCGAACGAAGAAGTGCTACAGGTGTCACGAACCAGCAGGTGAGGAGCATTCAGGTGCCAGTTGCAAGGCAGCACCAAAGTGCTCACTGTGCGAAGACCTCGGAGTGGCCTCAAGTCACATGGCAGGAAGAAAAGGGTGCGAAGCTTATCGGAGAGCACTTGATCGGGTGAGAACCTCCAAAAAAGTATGAAGGTTCTGCAAATAAACCTGAACAGGAGTAAGACAGCGAGTTCCCTTAAGGACCAAGTCGCGAAAGAGAGGGGAGCAGACTTAATGCTAATAAGTGAGCCGTACAGCTATGACGCCAAGGGACCAAACTGGATTGGTGACCTAGCAGGCACAGCAGCCATATGGGTGGTGAACAAGGAGGCAGTTCCCATTCAAGCGAAAGGAGAGGGATCTGGCTACGTATGGTTGCGGAGCAGCGGGGTGACCTATTTCAGCTGCTATCTTACCCCTAACGAACCGATCACCAACTTTGAAGAGAGGCTCGCCAGAATAGAGGATGAAATCCTCCAGGCGCGAGGAGAAGTGCTAGTGGCAGGCGATTTCAATGCCAGAGCAGTGGAATGGGGAGAACCTACACCGAACAGTAGAGGGTGCAGGGTTATGGACATGGTGGCAAGACTTGGGCGTGTTGTCATGAACCAGGGAAATGTTCCAACATTTCTTAGAGCGGGGTACACTGGTACTATACCTGACATCACACTGGCCTCAGAAGGGCTCGCGGGACAGATACGAGACTGGCAGGTACTGGAAGATTACTCCTCCAGTGACCACCAGTATATCCAGTACGGAATAGGAGAGAGCAGACCTAGCCAGAGGATCATCATCCCCCCACCACACTGGAATGTAGAAAGGATAGATAGGGACCTCTTCGACACCATGATACACATGGGTAAAGGAGCCCTAGAGTCACTAAAAAGCAGAGCAACTGGCGGGCCTATTGCGGCATTGCTGGTGACAGCAACCATGGGACTGCTTACCAGGGCATGTGAGAGCTCTATGCCAAAGAAAAGAGCAAAGTGGGACCGCGGCCCAGCCTATTGGTGGAATGAGGAGATAGCAGTGTTACGGAAGAGTTGCTTCAGGCACAGGAGATTAGCGCAGCGAGCCAGGCGAGACTCCGCAGACTTCTGGCTCAAGACGGAGCAGTACAGGATGGTGAAGCGCGCTCTGAAGATTGCTATAGCAAGGAGCAAGGCACAAAAGTGGAAGGATCTCTGTGAGGATGTCGAGAATGATCCCTGGGGGTTGGGATACAAGCTGGTGCTCCAAAAGCTCAGGGGATCGGACTCCACCTCTCATATGCCAACAGAAGTCAAGGAGAAGATTGTAGAGGAGCTTTTCCCGAGGCATGATGTGGAAGATCGGGAACCAGTGGAGGTAGCGCTCGACAGCATACCGCTCTTCGAAAGAGACGAGCTGCTTAAAGCAGCCAAGTCCATGCGAAATAAGAAGGCTCCAGGTCCCGATAGGATCCCCGTAGAGATTCTGAAGCTGGTAGCCCAGATCCACCCGGACGTACTGTTAGGTATGTACAATGCGTGCCTCACAGATGGTATATTCCCAGAGCAGTGGAAGCAAGCGAAGCTTGTGCTTATCGCGAAGGGGAAAGGAGATCCCAGCACAGCATCTGCCCATCGACCCCTGTGCATGCTCGACACAGCCGGGAAGCTCTATGAGAAGCTACTGAAGCGAAGGACTCTGGATGCGGTGGCAGATGCAGGGGGACTATCGCCACGACAGTATGGTTTCACAGCGGGAAAGTCCACAGTGGATGCAGTGAGGGAGGTAGTTGTTGCTGCAAATGCTGTGAACACAGGGAACCGCCATAGCAGGAACCTGTGTATGGCCGTCACGCTGGACGTCAGAAATGCCTTTAACTCGGCCAGATGGCGAGACATTCTGCGTGTTCTGAAAGTCAATTTTCGGCTACCCGCCTACCTGTATAAGGTTCTACAGGACTACCTCACAGAGCGGTGGCTGATCTTTGATACGCAAGAGGGAGTGAAAAAGAAGAGAATCACCTCAGGCGCAGCCCAGGGGTCTGTACTCGGAGCAGATCTCTGGAATATCAATTACGATGGGATTCTGCGCCTAGAGATGCCCGATGGTGTTTTCCTGATAGGATACGCGGATGACTTGATTGCCATAATCACAGCTCGGACGGCAGAGGCCATGCAGCTTAAGCTGAACCAGGCGATGAGACGCATAATGGGATGGATGGAAGCTAGATCCCTGTCTCTGGCTGCCCAAAAGACAGAGATTGTACTCCTCACAACCAAGAGAATCGAGAGGAACATCACCATGAACGTCGACGGCCACACCATACTGGCATCCGAGGCCATACGATACTTAGGGGTGATGCTAGATGGGAAACTTTCCTTTTGGACGCACATCTGCAAGGCAGCGGATAAAGCCGCAAAGGTGGTGGCTAATCTGACCAGACTCATGGCCAACATCGGAGGACCATCCCCCGGCAAGAGGAGGCTGCTGATGGGGACTGCAGATGCCATAATGTTGTACGGGGCTGAGATCTGGGCAGGGGCACTGAGGTTCCAGAAGTACCGTTCTCGGATGGAGGCTGTGCAAAGAAGAGGGGCGCTTAGGATATGCAGTGCATACCGGACAGTTTCGGCTCCAGCGGCGCAGGTGATTGCGGGAGTGATCCCGATTGACCTGTTGGCTGATGAGCGGAGACGTCTGTATATGCGGAAAGGAGAGGAAGGGACGCCATCATCTATCAGGAAGGAAGAAAGGGATGAAACCATGAGGAAATGGCAAGCTCGATGGGAAAGTGAAAGCAGAGGCCGTTGGACAGCGCGACTCATTCCAGACCTCAGGAGCTGGACCAAGAGGAAACATGGGGTTACGAACTACTATGTAACGCAGTTCTTGACAGGGCATGGCTATTTCCGATCCTTTCTTGAAAAGATAGGTAAGGCGACTGTACCCATATGCGCATACTGCAAAAGGGAAGAAGATAGCGCGGAGCACACCTTCTTCAAATGCGAAAGATGGGAGCGCCTCCGCAGAGTTTTGGTAGCAGAGGTTGGACCATTCGACCCTGACACTGTAGTCGGGAAAATGATGGAAACTGTAGCCAAATGGGATGCATTCGTGAACTTTATAGTGACTGTACTCAAGACGAAGGAACTGTATAGGGAGTGGGAAGAAGAGTAAACTTTCACCCATATAGAAGAGAAGAAGAGAAGAGAGGCCCATAGAAGGCAATGACGTGACTATCCCGAAGTATTACCGAACAGGAAGTTCCGGGATAGTCACAATAATAGAAGACGGAGGAGGGGTGTTTTAGTCGGTATGCCTAAAGAAGGAGAGGCCGACACGAAGGGTGAGCATTGAATCGCTGTCAGTACGCAAAGTATTCCACCTACCTCTTAAAAAAAAAAAAAAAAAAAAAAAAAAAAAAAATTATTATTATTATTACTATTACTATTATTATTATTATTATTACTATTACTATTATTATTATTATTATTATTACTATTATTATTATTATTATTATTATTATTATTATTATTATTATTATTATTATTATTATTATTATTATTATTATTATTATTATTATTATTATTATTATTATTATTATTATTATTATTATTATTATTATTATTATTATTATTATTATTATTATTATTATTATTATTATTATTATTATTATTATTATTATTATTATTATTATTATTATTATTATTATTATTATTATTATTATTATTATTATTATTATTATTATTATTATTATTATTATTATTATTATTATTATTATTATTATTATTATTATTATTATTATTATTATTATTATTATTATTATTATTATTATTATTATTATTATTAGTATTATTATCATTATTATTATTATTATTATTAACCGCAGGGGGCAACTATTGTGCATGGTTGCTGGGGCCTAACGCACCCCCGGGTTCCTGAGTTCAGTACACTGCACACAACCACCAGAACAGTACATACCTACACTCACACTGACATAAGCACACTCACAGTACACACCCCAGGGTTACCGTCCCTGGGGATACCTTGTAGGAGTTCCCTGTCAAGGTCATTATCGATTGGCAGCGGGCCGGCATCACCGGGAGTGCTGAAAACAGCAACTAGGGGTGGTCCCCCTGCTGGCTGTGGAAGGCTGATGTGAGCTTGCTCTGCCGAGGTGTTTGTCGGTCCCGTGCGTCAGGAGCCAGCCCCTTCGGGACCCTGATCAGGTAGTGCACGGTGAGTGCGGAGGTCGGGCTCCGCACTGCTGCGGGGGAGTCAGGAACGTCTGGTATCCCGGTTCCTGCTAAGTGGAGGCTGGGTCCCCAGAGTACTGGGGTCGAGGAGTAGGCAATACCTACGGGATTGCTGCACTCGTGGGTGTACCCGTGCCCAGCTATTCCAACCCCCTCCTCCATGCACGATGCGCTGGTAAATGTATCAAGATAATGTCATCTAATAACCAAAAGAAAGGAGAGGTGAAATCTAATACTGACCTTGGAGGTAAAGTCCTACATGGGGATGCTGTGGGAACTAGAACAGATGAGGAACAAAAAGCTAGCAAAAGCTCAGAGCAGGAGAGGACATGGCAGGAGTACAGCCAACTCACCAAAGAGATGGAGAAAAACATAATTGGCATGGAGATGGCCATAAAGGAAATGCTCATTGCAACAAAGAGGCAGCCCAACATAAGTCAGACGGTTAAGAGCGGGCTAAGAGAGGTGCAAGAGGCAATTGACGCCCTAAGGTCTCAAGCTCGAAAGCAGAGTACCCTCCAGGGGAAGCTCGAGAAAATGAGCGAACACTGGTCCCCGTCCAAAGAAGGAAAAGGAGGCACTCGGAAGAGGCCCCGAGGCAGGCAGGATGACAGCACCTCGGATACGGGAGACGATGAGCTGTCCGACTCAACAGCTGCCTCAGGCAGGACGCGTGCATCTAGTATTGGGTCTCTCAGCGCCACAGCGCAGGGTAGGAAGAAGCGCGAATGGTTACTGTCACAGGAAGTCCGGAAGAAGGAAGCTGAGAAAGCCAAGGAAAAAGAGTGTGAGGTGCAGAAGAGAACGGACAAGGCCAAGAAAAGAGAAGAGAGGGCGAAGAAGAGAGTTGATGATGCCAAGCAATGGGATGAAGAACTTGTGAACAAAAAGAAAAAAGAAGAGGAGGAAGAAAAGAAGAAGAAAAAACTTCAAGAGGAGAAGGTTAAAAAGAAGAAGCAGAAGCAACAAGAAAAAAAGGGACGAAGCCAGAGACCAGACGCTCTTGTCATTAAAGTCACGCAAGATCTCCCTTACTCTGTGGTGCTACTAAAGCTGAAGGAAGGCGTGGACCCCTCAGTCACCAACACTGAGATCCGAGCGATCAGAAAGACTGCAAAGGGAGACGTCATGCTCGAAATGAGCGGTGCGGCAAAAATACCGGAGGAATTTAGGAAGGCTGTGGAGGATGCTGTAGGAACAGATCAAATAAGAGACCTGACTCCAAGGGAACCCATTGAAGTGCGAGACCTGGATTGCCTGGCTACAGCGGAAGAAGTGGCAAAGGCAATTGAACAGAAGCTTGGCAAGCCAACGAGTGAGCTAAAAGTAAACCTGACCAAACCAAATAGCCGATCACAGGTGCTAGCCATTGTAGAGCTCTCTAGCAGAGATGCAAACAAGCTCATGGAAAGTGGAAAGCTCAGAGTCGGCTGGATTAACTGTAGACTCAGAAGACGCATAGAAGTAGCCAGATGCTACAAGTGCCTGGGATACGGGCATATAGCGAGGCGATGCACAGGGGAGGATCGCACGAAGAAGTGTTTCCGTTGCCAAGAACCCCTCAGTGATGGACACACTGGAGCCACATGCACAGCGACACCAGTGTGTCCACTGTGTGAAGAACTTGGGGTGGCCTCAACGAGTCATGTGGCAGGAAGAAAAGGATGCGAAGCGTATCGGAAAGCTATTGACCAGGAGAGAGCCTTGAAAAAGGCAAGCAAGCGATCATGAAGATCCTTCAGATAAATCTTAACAGGAGTAGGACAGCAAGCTCCCTAATGGATCAAATTGCCCGGGAAAAAGGTGCTGACATGATAATAATTAGCGAGCAGTACAACTATGGCAACAAGGTGCCAGACTGGATCGCGGACCCATCAGGCACAGCAGCCATTTGGGTAGTCAACAGATCCGTAGTCCCAATTGAGGCAAAGGGAGCAGGCTCTGGCTACGTTTGGATTAGGAGTAAGGGGGTGACGTACTTTAGTTGTTACCTTACACCAAATGAGCCAATCGCCGATTTCGAAGCGAGACTGGCATACTTAGAGGACGAAGTTCGTAGTACTAGGGGAGAAGTGCTGGTGGCAGGTGATTTTAATGCCAAGGCCGTGGAATGGGGTGAACCTGATCCAGACAGCAGGGGCCGACGGGTTATGGAGTTGGTGGCAAGACTCGGTTTGGTAATTATCAATAGAGGGGAGGTGCCAACTTTCCGAAGAGCTGGGTATAGGAGTACCATACCTGACATCACAATGGGCTCTGAGGCTTGCAGGTCAGATTAACACATGGCAGGTGCTGGAAGATTACTCTGCGAGTGACCACCAGTATATTCAGTACCAGACAGGGGAACCACAACCAGGGCAAGAGATGTCTCCGCTCCCTCGGTGGAATGTAGAAAGACTGGATAGAGACATATTTGACACCATGATCCAGATGGGTAAAGGAGCTCTTCAAAGAATAAAGCAGAGATTAGGGGGAGGACCTCTTGCGATTCTGTTGGTAGCAGCAACCATGTCTCTGTTTACCAGGGCATGTGAGAGCTCCATGCCGAAGAAATCAGTGATGCGAGACCGACGCCCGGCATACTGGTGGAATCAAGGGATAGCGGATCTGAGGAAGAACTGTTTCAGACTCAGGAGGCTAGCACAAAGAGCCAGAAGGAATACTGCTGACTTTCACCTGAAAACGGAGCAGTACAGAGTAGCTAGGAGAGCCCTAGGTATTGCAATAGCCAAAAGCAAAGCCCAGAAGTGGAAGGAGCTCTGTGAGGATGTGGAGAATGATCCATGGGGGTTGGGGTACAAACTCGTCCTCCAAAAACTCAAAGGGGCGGACTCCACTTTGGAAATGCCCACGGAGGTCAAGGAAAGGATAGTGGAAGAACTTTTCCCGACACATGACCTGGAGGAACAGGCACAAATCGAAGTAACACCTGATGAGATACCCCTTTTCACTAAGGACGAACTGCAGAAGGCGGCAAAATCCATGCGGAATAAGAAGGCCCCAGGACCGGATGGGATCCCAGTCGAGATCTTGAAGATGGTAGCCCAGACTCACCCAGAGGTGCTGCTCGACATGTATAACGCATGCCTTGTAGAAGGAATTTTTCCGGAGCAGTGGAAGGTAGCCAACCTCGTTCTCATAGGGAAAGGTAAGGGAGACCCAAGTACAGCATCAGCTCATAGACCTTTGTGTATGCTTGACACAGCTGGCAAGCTCTATGAGAAGCTTCTTAAACAAAGAACATTGGATGCCGTGGCAGAAGCCGGAGGGTTGTCGCCAAGACAGTACGGCTTCACTACAGGTCGATCGACTATCGATGCGATAGATAAGGTGGTAACAGCAGCAAAGGCAGTGAGGACAGGGAACCACTGGTCACGGAATCTTTGTATGGCTGTCACTCTCGACGTGAGGAATGCTTTCAATTCGGCAAGGTGGCGAGATATATTGAAAGCCCTTAAAGATGACTTCCGAATACCGGTGTACCTCTACAGAGTGTTACAGGACTATCTGTCACAGCGGTGGGTCACATTCCATACATGTGAAGGAAATCGCAGGAAGAGGATCACCTCAGGAGCGGCTCAAGGCTCGGTACTGGGGCCGGACCTGTGGAACATCAATTATGATGGGATCCTGCGCATTGCAATGCCGGAGGGTGTGTTTCTGGTGGGATATGCGGACGATGTTGTCATCGTGATAATCGCACGCACAATAGAGTTCCTTCAGTTCAAGCTGAACCAAGCAATGAGGAGGATTATGGAATGGATGGAGTCCCGATCCCTGTTGTTGGCTGTCCAAAAGACAGAAATTGTACTCCTTACTACAAAACGAATAGACAGAAGCGTGACAATGCAAGTTGGGGACCAGCCCATCGTAGCAACAGAAGCAGTAAGGTATCTGGGAGTCATGCTGGACAGGAAGCTCACTTTCTGGAACCATATTTGCAAAGCGGCGGACAAGGCTGCAAAAGTAGTTACAATCTTGAGTAGGCTGATGGCTAATATTGGAGGACCATCTGCAGCAAAAAGGAAACTCCTGATGCGAACTGCGGATGCCATCATGCTCTATGGAGCGGAAGTGTGGGCCGAGGCACTCCGTGTCCAAAAATATAGAAAGAGAATGGAGGCAGTGCAGAGAAGAGGAGCGCTACGGATCTGCAGTGCATATAGGACGGTGTCGGGTGCTGCTGCCCAAGTCATTGCCGGTGTCATCCCGATAGATATATTGGCCGATGAACGTCAGCGAATATTTCGTCGGAAGGGCGAGAGTACACCACAGTCAACCAAAAAGGAGGAACGCGAAGGAACGCTACGTGATTGGCAGAGGAGGTGGGACCAGGAAACCAAAGGAAGATGGACAGCTACTCTTATTGGCAATGTAGGTCAATGGATCGAGAGGAATCACGGAGATGTAGGCTATTACCTAACGCAATTTCTGACGGGGCACGGTTACTACCGTTCGTTTCTGAAGAAGATAGGGAAAACAACCGAGGCCAGATGCGTATATTGCCAGTTGGAGGACGAAGACGTAAGGCATACCTTCTTTGTATGTCCTCACTGGGAGCACCTCAGACGGCAGGTGATAGAAGAAATAGGTGAATTCAGTCCCGAATCGGTCGTCCCCAAGATGATTCAGTCGAGCGAGAACTGGAGAGCTGTCAGCACGTACGTCACTACAGTGCTCAAGGAGAAGGAAAGAAATCGGGAATGGGAGGGAGAAAGGAGCCAACCAAGGCAGTGAAGGGGGCGGATAAGACCAGGAGACACCTTTAAAGGATAGAAAAGGACTGTCCCGAAGTAATACCGAAAGGAAGTTCCGGGACAGTACCGAAAGAAGCGGGAAAGGGTGTTTTAGTCGGTAGGCCACACGTGAAGAGTCCGACACAAAGGATGAGGATGCCCGACCTCATTTTCAGTGCATAAAGCATTTCACCTAAACCCACCCAAAAAAAAAAAAAAAAAAAAATTATTATTATTATTATTATTATTATTATTATTATTATTATTATTATCATTATTATTATTATTATTATTATTATTATTATTATTATTATTATTATTATTATTATTATTATTATTATTATTATTATTATTATTATTATTATTATTATTATTATTATTACTATTATTATTATTACTATTACTATTACTATTACTATTATTATTATTATTATTATTAATATTATTTTTACTATTATTATTATTATTATTATTATTACTATTACTATTATTATTATTATTATTATTATTATTATTATTATTATTATTATTATTATTATTATTATTATTATTATCATTATTATTATTATTATTATTATTATTATTATTATTATTATTATTATTATTATTATTATTATTATTATTATTATTATTATTATTATTATTATTATTATTATTATTATTACTATTATTATTATTATTATTATTATTATTATTATTATTATTATTATTATTATTATTATTATTATTATTATTATTATTATTATTATTATTATTAGTATTATTATTATTAGTATTATTATTATTATTATTATTATTATTAGTATTATTATTATTAGTATTATTATTATTATTATATGATGCAGAACCGCTCATGGCCACGGGGAAACTTAGAGTTGGCTGGATCAACTGTAGGCTCAGAAGGCGTGTGGAGGTCCCCAGATGCTTCAGGTGCCTTGGATACGGACACCTTGCAAGGAGCTGCACAGGTGTGGACCGAACGAAGAAGTGCTACAGGTGTCACGAACCAGCAGGTGAGGAGCATTCAGGTGCCAGTTGCAAGGCAGCACCAAAGTGCTCACTGTGCGAAGACCTCGGAGTGGCCTCAAGCCACATGGCAGGAAGAAAAGGGTGCGAAGCTTATCGGAGAGCACTTGATCGGGTGAGAACCTCCAAAAAAGTATGAAGGTTCTGCAAATAAACCTGAACAGGAGTAAGACAGCGAGTTCCCTTAAGGACCAAGTCGCGAAAGAGAGGGGAGCAGACTTAATGCTAATAAGTGAGCCGTACAGCTATGACGCCAAGGGACCAAACTGGATTGGTGACCTAGCAGGCACAGCAGCCATATGGGTGGTGAACAAGGAGGCAGTTCCCATTCAAGCGAAAGGAGAGGGATCTGGCTACGTATGGTTGCGGAGCAGCGGGGTGACCTATTTCAGCTGCTATCTTACCCCTAACGAACCGATCACCAACTTTGAAGAGAGGCTCGCCAGAATAGAGGATGAAATCCTCCAGGCGCGAGGAGAAGTGCTAGTGGCAGGCGATTTCAATGCCAGAGCAGTGGAATGGGGAGAACCTACACCGAACAGTAGAGGGCGCAGGGTTATGGACATGGTGGCAAGACTTGGGCTTGTTGTCATGAACCAGGGAAATGTTCCAACATTTCGTAGAGCGGGGTACACTGGTACTATACCTGACATCACACTGGCCTCAGAAGGGCTCGCGGGACAGATACGAGACTGGCAGGTACTGGAAGATTACTCCTCCAGTGACCACCAGTATATCCAGTACGGAATAGGAGAGAGCAGACCTAGCCAGAGGATCATCATCCCCCCACCACACTGGAATGTAGAAAGGATAGATAGGGACCTCTTCGACACCATGATACACATGGGTAAAGGAGCCCTAGAGTCACTAAAAAGCAGAGCAACTGGCGGGCCTATTGCGGCATTGCTGGTGACAGCAACCATGGGACTGCTTACCAGGGCATGTGAGAGCTCTATGCCAAAGAAAAGAGCAAAGTGGGACCGCGGCCCAGCCTATTGGTGGAATGAGGAGATAGCAGTGTTACGGAAGAGTTGCTTCAGGCACAGGAGGTTAGCGCAGCGAGCCAGGCGAGACTCCGCAGACTTCTGGCTCAAGACGGAGCAGTACAGGATGGTGAAGCGCGCTCTGAAGATTGCTATAGCAAGGAGCAAGGCACAAAAGTGGAAGGATCTCTGTGAGGATGTCGAGAATGATCCCTGGGGGTTGGGATACAAGCTGGTGCTCCAAAAGCTCAGGGGATCGGACTCCACCTCTCATATGCCAACAGAAGTCAAGGAGAAGATTGTAGAGGAGCTTTTCCCGAGGCATGATGTGGAAGATCGGGAACCAGTGGAGGTAGCGCTCGACAGCATACCGCTCTTCGAAAGAGACGAGCTGCTTAAAGCAGCCAAGTCCATGCGAAATAAGAAGGCTCCAGGTCCCGATAGGATCCCCGTAGAGATTCTGAAGCTGGTAGCCCAGACCCACCCGGACGTACTGTTAGGCATGTACAATGCGTGCCTCACAGATGGTATATTCCCGGAGCAGTGGAAGCAAGCGAAGCTTGTGCTTATCGCGAAGGGGAAAGGAGATCCCAGCACAGCATCTGCCCATCGACCCCTGTGCATGCTCGACACAGCCGGGAAGCTCTATGAGAAGCTACTGAAGCGAAGGACTCTGGATGCGGTGGCAGATGCAGGGGGACTATCGCCACGACAGTATGGTTTCACAGCGGGAAAGTCCACAGTGGATGCAGTGAGGGAGGTAGTTGTTGCTGCAAATGCTGTGAACACAGGGAACCGCCATAGCAGGAACCTGTGTATGGCCGTCACGCTGGACGTCAGAAATGCCTTTAACTCGGCCAGATGGCGAGACATTCTGCGTGTTCTGAGAGTCAATTTTCGGCTACCCGCCTACCTGTATAAGGTTCTACAGGACTACCTCACAGAGCGGTGGCTGATCTTTGATACGCAAGAGGGAGTGAAAAGGAAGAGAATCACCTCAGGCGCAGCCCAGGGGTCTGTACTCGGAGCAGATCTCTGGAATATCAATTACGATGGGATTCTGCGCCTAGAGATGCCCGATGGTGTTTTCCTGATAGGATACGCGGATGACTTGATTGCCATAATCATAGCTCGGGCGGCAGAGGCCATGCAGCTTAAGCTGAACCAGGCGATGAGACGCATAATGGGATGGATGGAAGCTAGATCCCTGTCTCTGGCTGCCCAAAAGACAGAGATTGTACTCCTCACAACCAAGAGAATCGAGAGGAACATCACCATGAACGTCGACGGCCACACCATACTGGCATCCGAGGCCATACGATACTTAGGGGTGATGCTAGATGGGAAACTTTCCTTTTGGACGCACATCTGCAAGGCAGCGGATAAAGCCGCAAAGGTGGTGGCTAATCTGACCAGACTCATGGCCAACATCGGAGGACCATCCCCCGGCAAGAGGAGGCTGCTAATGGGGACTGCAGATGCCATAATGTTGTACGGGGCTGAGATCTGGGCAGGGGCGCTGAGGTTCCAGAAGTACCGTTCTCGGATGGAGGCTGTGCAAAGAAGAGGGGCGCTTAGGATATGCAGTGCATACCGGACAGTTTCGGCTCCAGCGGCGCAGGTGATTGCGGGAGTGATCCCGATTGACCTGTTGGCTGATGAGCGGAGACGTCTGTATATGCGGAAAGGAGAGGAAGGGACGCCATCATCTATCAGGAAGGAAGAAAGGGATGAAACCATGAGGAAATGGCAAGCTCGATGGGAAACTGAAAGCAGAGGCCGTTGGACAGCGCGACTCATTCCAGACCTCAGGAGCTGGACCAAGAGGAAACATGGGGTTACGAACTACTATGTAACGCAGTTCTTGACAGGGCATGGCTATTTCCGATCCTTTCTTGAAAAGATAGGTAAGGCGACTGTACCCATATGCGCATACTGCAAAAGGGAAGAAGATAGCGCGGAGCACACCTTCTTCAAATGCGAAAGATGGGAGCGCCTCCGCAGAGTTTTGGTAGCAGAGGTTGGACCATTCGACCCTGACACTGTAGTCGGGAAAATGATGGAAACTGTAGCCAAATGGGATGCATTCGTGAACTTTATAGTGACTGTACTCAAGACGAAGGAACTGTATAGAGAGTGGGAAGAAGAGTAAACTTTCACCCATATAGAAGAGAAGAAGAGAAGAGAGGCCCATAGAAGGCAATGACGTGACTATCCCGAAGTATTACCGAACAGGAAGTTCCGGGATAGTCACAATAATAGAAGACGGAGGAGGGGTGTTTTAGTCGGTATGCCTAAAGAAGGAGAGGCCGACACGAAGGGTGAGCATTGAATCGCCGTCAGTACGCAAAGTATTCCACCTACCTCTTAAAAAAAAAAAAAAAAAAAAAAAAAAAAGTATTATTATTATTAGTATTATTATTATTATCATTATTATTATTATTATTATTATTATTATTATTGTTATTGTCATTGTTATTATGGTTATTATTATTGTTATTATTATTGTTATTGTTATTGTTATTATGGTGCTGAACAGCTGTGCATTGTTGATTGTGCATTGTGTTTTTTGCTTGGAGATCTGGAGCTGGATGGAGCACTTAAGATTTTTCTTTTTATGTAAGTTTTTTTCTTTCTGTTTTGTGTATGTATTGTACAAAATATGTATTGTAAAGAGTTTGTAAATAAAGGATTCACTGAGGGGGAAGAGTGAAGAGCGAAGAGGCTGAAAGCCGAAGAAGGAGGGGCCAGCCCGAAGTAATGTGTTAAAACAGTTCCGGGCTGACCCTATTCCTGAGAGATCATAGGGACCACTTGGAGTCACCCTCCTCCTACGCCCCTAATTAAAAAAAAAAAAAAAAAAAAAAAAAAAAAAAAAAATGTTATTATGGTTATTATTATTATAGTTATTATTATTATTATTATTATTATTATTATTATTATTATTATTATTATTATTATTATTATTATTATTGTTATTGTTATTGTTATTATGGTTATTATGATTATTATTATTATTATTATTATTATTATTATTATTATTATTATTATTATTATTATTATTATTATTATTATTATTATTGTTATTATTATTATTATTATTATTATTATTACTATTATTACTATTATTACTATTATTACTATTACTATTATTATTTGGTGGTGGGGGGCAAGGGGGGAGACGGGCCCTGCCGTCCTCCTCAAGCCAACCTCACCTACACGTGGTGCCCCCTGTTTCATGCTAACGAGGCTCTGGCGAGAGAGGAGTAACAACCTCTTTAAAAAAAACCAGGGATCAGGTGGCCGACTGACAGTACCCTGTTAGGCTCCCTTGCCCGGGGATACGTGGCTGGCGTGGGTCAGGAGAGCGGGGATATCTCCTGACCCACAGGAAGGACCGGACCTGACTTCTTGTGGACATGGAATTAACTAGACTCACAGTGCTGCCGCCCAGGCGGGTAACGGGGGTCCTCCCCGGGACCGTCGCCAACCGTCCTGTGGGGCCCCGGCCTGGCAAGCGCCCCGCTCGGTACCCACGGGGTCGGAGCCGTGGGAGCCCTGAACTCGGGTCGGGGCCTTGAGTCACCGTCCATCTGTTGAACATTTCCAGTGTAAGAGTCGGTGGCATAGTCCCTCAGGGAAACCCCCTGGGGGATGAGCCGAGCGGGGTCAGGGATAAAACCAATATGATGCGATCACCTCCACCACCACAGACACAAGCGCCGAAGCCACAGAAGGGAAAAGCGACGAATACGCCGATGGACCAAAGCGAAGGGTTAAATGCGCCGAGAAAAGAGGCAGATGTGCCACCCGGGGGCTTGCCAGAGGGAGACCAAATTCGCACTCAGGAGAGCACAAGGGTGCTGTATGGAGGAAACGAGTTCCTAGAGCAACTGGAGGCCCTCGACAGGGACACAGGGGTTTTTTGGAGAGAATGCATGGCCCAATACAAAGCCATGACACAAGTGACGAAGGCCCACAAAAACACAAACATGGGGATTAAGACTGGCCTTATGAAATTGGAGGATGCGCTGGACCAGCTGAACCGCGTACACATGAAAAGGCTTAGTCTTGTGAAGAAGCACATCACCCTCACGGACTGCCCGTCTTCCGCCGATGCCGCCAGGTGTTACACACCAGGCAAGAGCGTCCAGACGCCAAACGCAGGGAGGAAGCGTCCAAGGAAAGAGTCACCGGTATCCGATAACTCTCCGTATGTAAGCGTGCTAAAAACCCCCTCGGGTGGAGCAGCTAAGAAGAGGCCAGGGGCTGGAGGCTCCGCTGGAGGCCTTGCTGCTCCTCTTCCAACTGTGGGAGAGATACCTTGGAGCGAGAAAAAAAGGAGAAGAAAAGAACGACGGAGCGCACTACTCATTAACCCCGGAGGAAGCAAGTCGTTTGCTGAGGCACTGAAAACGCTAAGGGAAGGTATTGACCCAGCAAATGAAGGTGCAAACATCTTCTGTGTGAAGCGATCCAGAAAGGGAGAGATTCTTATGGAACTAAATCACGACTCCAGAGAGCAGCAGGCACTTGAGGAGAAAATCAAGACGCTGATAGGAGATGGGGGAGTGGTATCAAAGCTGACACCCAGAGCGGGCCTTGAAATCAGGGATTTGGATGCCATAACTACGGAGGAGGAAGTCAGTGCAGCAATAAAGAGGAGCTGTGGAGACGCCCTCCGGGACGAGCCCACAGTGAAGATAACGAAGGAGAACAGGCAAGGATTGAAAATGGCAATCGTCACCCTTAATGAAGGAGCGGCTAAATTGATCCTGGAGGGAGCAAGAATCAAGATTGGCTGGACAAACTGTCGAGTGAGGGAACGAGCAAACATTACGCGTTGCTTTAAATGCCTTGGCTACGGGCATATCTCCGCCTCGTGTAAAGGCCCTGACAGGAGCAAGGCCTGTTTTAAGTGCGGAAAGGAGGGACACATGGCAGCTACCTGTAACAACGAGCCAAGCTGCATGTTGTGCACTGAAAAAGGAACAGTAGGCGACATTGCACATTTTCCTGGCTCGGGAAAATGTGGGGTGTTTACTGACGCTCTGGAGGAAGCGAGGAAAAAGCTGAAGCGATGATCAGAATCCTTCAAGGGAATATGCATCGGAGCAGCACAGCTGACTCTCTACTTCAGCAGCTCCGAATGGAGAAGCGGGCCGATATAATGCTCCTCAGCGAGCAGTACTCCAACAAGGCGGATAAGGATTGGTACGGAGACAAAACCAGGACAGCAGCAATATGGGCTCCCTCTTCGCGGGACGTTCAGGTGCTCCAATCTGGAACCGGAGAGGGTTTTGTTCATGTAACGGTTGGAGAGATCACCTTCTACAGCGTATATCTCACCCCAAACGAGAGCATCTCTCAGTTCAGGGTGAAGCTGAAGGCCCTGGAGGATGAGATCCGTGTCATTGGTGGGAGTGCGGTGGTTGCAGGGGACTTCAACGCCAGCGCCCACGAATGGGGCATGGGTTCCACCGACAGCAGGGGTAGACAGATCCTGGAGATGGGTGCGCGCCTTGGGCTGGCCGTCATGAATGTTGGAAGCACCCCGACGTTTAGCCGCCCGGGTCAACGGGGCACAATCCCAGACGTGACTTTTGCCACGGAAGACCTGGCACCGCGGGTGAGGGATTGGATGGTGATCGATGATTATACTGGCAGCGACCACAGGTACATTGCCTTCATGTTGGTCCAGAGGGATAGGAGGCAGGAGCCGGGTCCCAGGACTCGACGCAGCTGGAATCTTTCCAAGCTGGACCTCCCGGTCCTGGAGGAGTCATTGAGGCTGGGTGACGGGCTTCTGGCAGCAAGATGGCAGGGTATAGAGGTTACCACGATACAACAGTCAGAACGACTAGTGGACGAGACGATGGAGGTCATCCAAAACGCCTGCGACTCATCCATGCCCAGGAAGGGATGTGCTCCAAAGAGAAAACAGGTGTACTGGTGGAACGACACGATTGCGGCCCAGCGACAGGAGACTCTTAGACTTCGACGTAGGGCTCAACGAGGAAGGGGAGCAGCCCAAGCAGCTAGACAGGATGAGTTCCGAGCGGCAAGAAGGCGCCTTCGCAGGCTGATAAATGAGAGCAAGGCCAGCTGCTGGTTTGCCATCATCAAAGAAGTGGATGAAGACCCATGGGGAACGGGTTACAAAATTGTGACCAAGAAGTTGAGGAAAGGGGGCACGGCCGTGCTTGACAACAACCTCATGGAGACCGTCGTCAGCGGTCTCTTCCCTCAACACCCAATTAGAGAGGAGACTCAGGAGATGGTTGACGTTGGGAGGTTTCCACTATTCACAGAGGAGGAACTCAAACGAGCAATTGGCTCCATGAAGAACGGGAAGGCTCCCGGTCCGGATGGGATTCCCGTAGAGGTCCTGAAGGCAGCAATAAGGACAGCACCGCAGCTCCTTTTGCGGATGTACAACGGATGCCTGGTAGCAGGAAATTTCAGCGGACGGTGGAAGATAGCGCGCCTCTGCCTCTTGGACAAGGGCAAAGAAGATAAGAGGCAACCCTCCGCATGGAGAACCCCTGTGCCTCCTGGACGCCCCAGGTAAAGGACTGGAGGGCCTACTAAAGCCAAGGATGGTTGCAGCAGTGGAGGCCGGGGGTGATCTCTCGCCAAGCCAGCACGGCTTCCGAACGCGACACTCCACAGTAGGGGCCATTGAGGAAATGGTGAACGTCCTGCAGGCGACAATGAGGGGGAACCACCGTTCAAGACCGATGGGGCTGCTGGTGACGCTTGATGTGACCAATGCGTTTAATTCAGCTAGGTGGGTCGATATAATCGAGGCATTTGAGTCTGATTTCCAGGGTCCCCTGTATCTAGTGAGGATGCTGAGGCACTACCTGAAGGACAGATTACTGGTGTATGAGACGGCTCATGGAAAAAAGCAGAGGAGTCTGACGGCAGGGGTTGCGCAGGGCTCCATTCTTGGACCACTTCTGTGGAATATGAGCTACAACGGGGTATTGGGTCTTCAGCTACCAGAGAGCACGCATGTGATCGGTTACGCTGATGATGTTGCCGTTGTTATCCTTGGGAGGACCCTGGACGAGCTTCAGGTCAGACTAAACATGGTCATGAGACAGGTGATGGAATGGATGATGTCACACGGCCTGTCCCTCGCCACTAGTAAGACCGAGCTGGTCATGATCACAAGCCGGAGAGTCCCCCTAGTTGTACCAGTGATGGTGGCGGGGGAGGAGATCATGACGCGGCCTGCAGTCAGATATCTCGGGGTCCAAGTGGACTCCAAGTTGAAGTACGGAGAACATATAAGGCGTGTAGCCCAAAAGGCGTCACAGGCTGTGGGCACCCTCAGCAGAATCATGCCGAATACCGGTGGCCCCAGACAGCCGACGAGGCGTTTGTACATGGCCGTGACCCACTCCATACTGTTGTACGGAGCAGAGATATGGGGCAAAGCGGTACAGTGGGAATGCTACAGGAGGCCTCTCGCGGCGGTGCAGCGTAGGGGGGCCCTGCGGGTGGCCTGCTCATACCGCACGGTCTCCAAGGAGGCAATACCCGTAGTCGCAGGCGTTGTGCCGATCCACCTCCTGATTGCAGAGCGGAGAGCTCTGCATGAGAGGAGGGATGGCGCCCCCAGGCAAACGGCTAAGAAGGAGGAGCGGGAAAAAACGCTGGACGCGTGGCAGGTCCAGTGGGCATCTGGACACAAGGGGAGATGGACGAGGCGCCTCATCCCTGACCTGCGGGGCTGGATTTCCAGGGATCACGGCGAGACAGACTATTTTTTGACGCAATTTCTGACGGGCCATGGCCTTTTCATGGCCTACTTGTTCAGAATGAATAGGGCACGGGGCCCAGAGTGCCCGTACGGTGATTCCGATTGGGATGATGCAGAGCACACCTTCTTTGCATGTGCAGGACACGAAAATGGCCGTGGGAGCCTGTCCCAAGAGCTCCCCACCTTCACACCAGAGACTGCAGTGGATATCATGCTGGAAAGCGGCAGGAAGTGGAACATGGTTGCCCAATATGTGCAGGACGTGCTGCGAAGGAAGAAGGCATTGGTGGACTCAAGAGTTGCTCAAGACGCTGAGAGCGAGCAGGACAGTGGCTCTAGAAGCTTGGACAGGAGTTGGTCGTCCGCGGACGGGAGCGATGAGGAGGAGGAGGAAGACGAGGAGGATACCTGAAGCTGCACCCGAACCTCCCACAGGGGGGACGTAGGGAACTTATGGCTCACAGTAATAGTGGATGCTGATAAGGTCAATAAATAAATAAGGGAGGAGATACGACCGAGGGCGAAGAGTCAGGAAAGAAGGGGCGAAAAAAAAGCCGAAGAGAGGGGGGGCCAGCCCGAAGTAATGTGTTAAACGGTTCCGGGCTGGTCCCAGCCTCAAGAGTTCACAGGGACCACTAGGAGTCGCCCTCCTCCTATGCCCCTAAAAAAAAAAAAAAAAATTATTATTTGGTGGTCATCACCCGTGGGGGGTAAAAAGTGCCACGGGGTGACGCGAGTGGGGGGCCCAAGAGCCTATTCCCACCCACAAGTGCATGTGGAGGGCTCAGTGGTCGGGCATAATAGCCTCCCCCAAAAACTCCCTCACCAGGCTACACGAGGCAATCAGCACGGCCTTCTGCATGTCCTCGTAAAGTCCACCGGGCAACCCAAGAATCCTCAAACTTTCATGGAGTTTCTTGGGTATCACCCCGGTGGCAGACAAGACCACGGGAACGATTATTATTATTATTACTATTATTATTATTACTATTACTATTATTATTACTATTGCTATTATTATTACTATTATTATTACTATTACTATTATTATTATTACTATTACTATTATTATTACTATTACTATTATTATTATTATTATTACTATTATTACTATTATTACTATTATTACTATTACTATTATTATTCCCGCAGGGGGCAACTATTGTGCATGGTTGCTGGGGCATAACGCACCCCCGGGTTCCTGAGTTCAGTACACAGCACACAATCACCAGAACAGTACACACCTACACTCACACTGACATAAGCACACTCACAGTACACACCCCAGGGTTACCGTCCCTGGGGATACCCTTTCCCGGGATACGTGGACCCAATCCAAGGTGGAACAGCTACGCCGAGGGATGCATGGCCAGGGGGGAGCCTGGTCTCCAGTAGCGAACTCCGTGGTACCAGGCGACACCCGGTTTAATTGTAGCCTTCCCCCGGCATGCGGGGCTCTGCCGGGGGTGACCGTCTAATTCCCTAGCTACTCGTGGGAACAAAAATGAAGAATACAAAAAAAGAAAATGAAAATGAAGGCACAGAGAAGAAGGATGCAGGAGCGAGTGGAAGCTCAACAACACTGAGAAACCCCTTGACGGCACTCGAGGAGATGGGGCAGGAGGACATGGAACACCTGAAGAACATGAAGAAGACTTTGGCTGAAATGCTGGCAGCGACGAAGAAGCAGCCAAACATCAGCCAAGTCGTCAAAGTAGGGCTGACTGCAATGGTGGAACTTTGTGATGCCCTGGTCACTCAGGAGAAGAAGAGGACTTCACTTCAGAATAAGCTGAAAGAGGAAGTGGAGAAGCTGTCCAAGTGGTCTCCCTCCAAAAAGGGGGGCACAGGAAGCAGGAAACGACGGAAGGAAGAGCTGACTGATCTCAGTGATTCTGAAGAGGAAGAACTAATGGAAACCGAAACCGGTGGTTCAAGCCAAGTCGTTACTGACTCGGAGGCTTCAAGCTTACCAGACAGGACCAGATTCCAAAAAGGCAAGCAAGACCTAGGTAAGGAGGCTCAAAGGAAGGCTGCCCGTGAGGCAAAGAGAGAGGCGGACAGATTGACGAGAATTCGGAAGCAAGCAGAAGCAGAGTCACGAAAAAAAGAAGCAGAGAAGAAAAGGAAGGAAGAAGAAGAGAAACGACGAATTGAGCAGGACAAAAGGAGGAGGCAGAAGGAAGCGACCAACAAGGAGAAGCGGAGGAACTTGAAGAGACCGCAGGCCTTGGTCATCAAGGTATCGGCTAAGGTTCCGTATGCTGAGGTGCTCCGGAAATTGAAGCAGAATGTGAAACCGTCGGACACCAACACAGAGATCAGAGCAATCAAGAAAACCATCCTGCGGTATCACAGGCGATTTCAGAAAGGCTGTCGAGAATGCGGTGGGAGAAGGGCTAGTAAAAGACCTCAAGCCGCGGGCATCTCTCGAAATCCGAGATATTGACTCCCTTACGTCCGTGGAGGAAGTGAAAGGAGCAATTGAAGATAAGCTGGGAGCAAACAGAGAAGACATAACGGTGAATCTGACTACCCCGAATGGCAGGCAGCAGATCTTGGCCATTGTCTCCCTCTCAGGAGGGGACGCTGAGAAGCTAATCGAGGCAGGAAAGATCAGGATAGGGTGGGTGAATTGCCGTATCAGAAGAAGAGTGGATGTGCCCCGATGCTTTAAATGCATGGGCTATGGTCATTTGGCCAGGGAGTGCAAGGGCCCGGATCGAGCGGCTACTTGTCTCAAATGTGGCGAGATTGGGCACAGGAGAGCTACGTGTACAAGCGATGCGAAGTGCCTTTTGTGTGCCGAGCTAGGCGTTGCGGACAGCCATGTGGCTGGCAAAAAAGGTTGTACCGCCTTTCGGAGGGCCCTTGAAAGGAGGACAAAGTGGAGGACATGAAGGTTCTTCAAGTCAACTTAAATAGGAGTGCAACGGCAAATAGTTTAAAGGAGAAGATTGTTCAGGAAAAGAAGGGGGATATAATGCTCGTTAGCGAACAATATACCTATGGAGATAATGGGCAGAACTGGTTCGAGGATCCATCCCGTACTGCCGCCATTTGGGTGGTGAATCGGGCTGCTGTCCATGTGGAAGCAAAGGGAGTAGGCGAGGGCTATAGTTGGCTTAGGAGCAAGGGTGTAACGTACATCAGTTGCTACCTATCACCCAATGACCCTATTGCCATATATGAAGAGAAACTAAAGGGCATAGAGGACGAAGTCCGAGGTATGAGGGGAGATGTGCTAGTAGCAGGTGACTTTAATGCGAAGGCGCTGGAGTGGGGGGAACCAGAACCAGACAGCAAGGGACGAAGAGTCATGGAAATGGCATCACGACTGGGATTAGTCATCATAAACGAAGGCAACGTACCGACTTTTCGGAGGGCTGGATGTAGAGGAACCATACCTGACATCACTATGGCCTCGGAGAACCTCGCAGCACAGATTAGCGAGTGGGAGGTGCTGGAAGATTATTCTGCCAGTGACCATCAATACATTCAGTTCAGAATTGGAGGAAACGTACCCAGGCAAGAGGCGGCCCCACCTCCGCGTTGGAACGTTGAAAGACTGGATAGGGATCTTTTCGAAGCAATGATCCAGATGGGCAGAGCGAGGCTGGAACAAATAAAACGGGGAGCTGTCGGCGGGGGCCTTGCTGTGCTGCTGGTTACAGCGACCATGGGTCTACTGACCAGAGCCTGCAAGAGCTCCATGCCAAAGAAGAAAGCCATGAGGGATCGCCGCCCCGTATACTGGTGGAACCAGGAGATTGCTGATCTGAGAAAAGGCTGTTTTCGGCTAAGAAGGCTTGCTCAAAGAACCAGGAGGGATTCCCTGGACTTTCAACGAAGGATGGACGAGTACAGGATAGCAAGGCGGGCCTTGAAGGTCGCAATAGCCCGAAGTAAGGCTGCTAAGTGGAGAGAACTATGTGAAGACGTGGAAAATGATCCTTGGGGACTTGGGTATAAGATTGTGCTCAAGAAGCTTAGGGGAATGGACCCAACTTCAGAAATGCCAGCCGATGCTAAAGATAGGATTGTGGAGGAACTGTTCCCTACTCATGAGCTAGAGGACCGGCCGCATGTTGAAGTGACTGGCGAGATACCTCTCTTTACCACGGACGAGCTTGTGCGGGCGGCAAAAACTATGCGCAACAGGAAAGCTCCTGGTCCAGATAGGATCCCTGTGGAGATACTGAAGATCGTGGTGGATACTCATCCAGAAACACTGTTAGACATGTATAATGCATGCTTCGTAGAGGGAATCTTTCCTGAGCGATGGAAGGTTGCAAAACTTGTTCTTATCGGGAAAGGGAAAGGAGATCCCAACACGGCATCAGCTCACAGACCCCTGTGTATGCTTGACACTGCAGGGAAACTGTATGAGACGTTGCTGAGGCAACGAACACTGAGTGCTGTTTCGGAGGCCGGTGGCCTATCCTCACGGCAGTATGGTTTTACGGCCGGGAGGTCTACGGTCGACGCCATCAGTGAAGTAGTTGCTGCTGCGCAAGCCACACAGACGGGTAACCATCGGAGCAGGGACATCTGTATGGCTGTTACCCTGGATGTTCGGAACGCCTTCAATTCGGCAAGATGGAGGGACATACTACAAGCGCTGAGGGGCTTCAACGTGCCAGCGTACCTCTACCGGGTCCTTCAGGATTATCTGAAGGATCGATGGTTGGAATATGACACTCAAGATGGAATAAAGAGGAAGAGAGTCACATCAGGGGCGGCTCAAGGCTCAGTTCTTGGCGCGAACCTCTGGAACTTCAACTATGACGGAATACTCCGACTTGAAATGCCAGATGGTGTTTTTCTAGTGGGGTATGCTGACGACATTGTGGCGGTAATAAGGGCAAGGACTATACAACATCTACAGTTCAAGCTCAACCAGACGATGCGGCGAGTAATGGAGTGGATGCAGTCTAAATCCCTCTCTCTCGCAATACAAAAGACGGAGATCGTTCTTCTAACACGGAGGCGAATTGACCGACACATTCAGCTGCTCGTGGGCGATCAAACCATCGAAACATCAGACGCGATTAGGTACTTAGGAGTGATGCTTGATGGAAAGCTTAGCTTTTTTACTCACATATGCAAGGCTGCGGATAAAGCGGCAGTCGTTGTGGGAAGGTTGGCACGGCTTATGGCTAACATAGGCGGGCCTACCCCCTCAAAACGCAGGCTGTTAATGCGAACGGCAGACACAATCATGCTGTACGGCGCCGAAGTGTGGTCGGAGGCACTGAGGTTCCAGATGTATAGGCAAAGGATGGAGTCTGTACAAAGGAGAGGAGCGCTGCGCATATGTAGTGCATATAGGACGGTTTCAGCTGCTGCGGTGCAAGTCATAGCCGGAGTGATTCCGATAGATCTCCTGGCGGAGGAACGACGGCGAATTTACCAGCGTAAGGAGGAGAATGCACCGGAAACGGTGAAAAACGAGGAACGACGGGAGACCATGCAGAAATGGCAGAACAGATGGAGGGCAGAGAGCCGTGGACGATGGACTGCTCGGCTCATCTACAGGGTGCAGGATTGGTTCGATAGGAAGCACGGGGAAACTAGTTACTATCTCACCCAATTCCTCACAGGCCATGGATACTTCCGTGCATATCTAAAGAGGATGGGAAAGACCACAGAGGCGGAGTGTCTATATTGCCACATTGAAGACGATGACGCCCACCATACCTTCTTCGTGTGCCTACGCTGGCAGGGGATGCGAGGCAGCCTGATGGAGGGGATCGGGGACCTGGAGCCAGAAGCTATACTGGAGAAGATCCTGTCGTCAAAGGAAAATTGGGACGCTGTGTACTCCTATGTCAGGGCGGTACTCACGACGAAGGAGAGGGATAGGGGATGGGAGGGAGTTGGAATTGATCCATCCCTCCCATCACCCCCTCTCTCATTGGAATAGATACAGTGTAGTAGTGGCGATTTGTGCAGACAGGGGAAGGGAAAGGACTCACAGTGCGCGAGTGCAGTGTAGAAATGACGTTTACCTATATAGGCATGGAATGGACCTAAGAGGAGTGTTTAAGGACAGGAGGGCCTTTAAGCCACGTAAGGGGCTGCCCTGAAGTAATACGTCAAAGTAGTTCCGGGGCAGTTTCTGGATGTTATTATAAGAGGTTTTAGGTTTTTAGTCGGTAGGAGTCCGACACTGTTCTGAGTTACTCATTGAGTGCTCAGTTCGTCCAATGCAGAATTTTCCTTTACCTCTTAAAAAAAAAAAAAAAAAAAAAACTATTACTATTATTATTACTATTACTATTATTATTACTATTACTATTATTATTACTATTACTATTATTATTATTATTATTATTATTATTATTATTATTATTATTATTATTATTATTATTATTATTATTATTATTATTATTATTATTATTATTATTATTATTATTATTATTATTATTATTATTATTATTATTATTATTATTATTATTATTATTATTATTATTATTATTATTATTATTATTATTATTATTATTATTATTATTATTATTATTATTATTATTATTATTATTATTATTATTATTATTATTATTATTATTATTATTATTATTATTATTATTATTATTATTATTATTATTATTATTATTATTATTATTATTATTATTATTATTATTATTATTATTATTATTATTATTATTATTATTATTATTATTATTATTATTATTATTATTATTATTATTATTATTATTATTATTATTATTATTATTATTATTATTATTATTATTATTATTATTATTATTATTATTATTATTTTATTATTATTATTATTATTATTATTTTATTATTATTATTATTATTATTATTATTATTATTGTTATTATTATTATTATTATTATTATTGTTATTATTATTATTATTATTATTATTATTATTATTATTATTATTATTATTATTATTATTATTATTTCCCGCAGGGGGCAACTATTGTGCATGGTTGCTGGGGCATAACGCACCCCCGGGTTCCTGAGTTCAGTACACAGCACACAATCACCAGAACAGTACACACCTACACTCACACTGACATAAGCACACTCACAGTACACACCCCAGGGTTACCGTCCCTGGGGATACCCTTTCCCGGGATACGTGGACCCAATCCAAGGTGGAACAGCTACGCCGAGGGATGCATGGCCAGGGGGGAGCCTGGTCTCCAGTAGCGAACTCCGTGGTACCAGGCGACACCCGGTTTAATTGTAGCCTTCCCCCGGCATGCGGGGCTCTGCCGGGGGTGACCGTCTAATTCCCTAGCTACTCGTGGGAACAAAAATGAAGAATACAAAAAAAGAAAATGAAAATGAAGGCACAGAGAAGAAGGATGCAGGAGCGAGCGGAAGCTCAACAACACTGAGAAACCCCTTGACGGCACTCGAGGAGATGGGGCAGGAGGACATGGAACACCTGAAGAACATGAAGAAGACTTTGGCTGAAATGCTGGCAGCGACGAAGAAGCAGCCAAACATCAGCCAAGTCGTCAAAGTAGGGCTGACTGCAATGGTGGAACTTTGTGATGCCCTGGTCACTCAGGAGAAGAAGAGGACTTCACTTCAGAATAAGCTGAAAGAGGAAGTGGAGAAGCTGTCCAAGTGGTCTCCCTCCAAAAAGGGGGGCACAGGAAGCAGGAAACGACGGAAGGAAGAGCTGACTGATCTCAGTGATTCTGAAGAGGAAGAACTAATGGAAACCGAAACCGGTGGTTCAAGCCAAGTCGTTACTGACTCGGAGGCTTCAAGCTTACCAGACAGGACCAGATTCCAAAAAGGCAAGCAAGACCTAGGTAAGGAGGCTCAAAGGAAGGCTGCCCGTGAGGCAAAGAGAGAGGCGGACAGATTGACGAGAATTCGGAAGCAAGCAGAAGCAGAGTCACGAAAAAAAGAAGCAGAGAAGAAAAGGAAGGAAGAAGAAGAGAAACGACGAATTGAGCAGGACAAAAGGAGGAGGCAGAAGGAAGCGACCAACAAGGAGAAGCGGAGGAACTTGAAGAGACCGCAGGCCTTGGTCATCAAGGTATCGGCTAAGGTTCCGTATGCTGAGGTGCTCCGGAAATTGAAGCAGAATGTGAAACCGTCGGACACCAACACAGAGATCAGAGCAATCAAGAAAACAATGGCAGGAGACGTGATGCTGGAAATGGAACCATCCTGCGGTATCACAGGCGATTTCAGAAAGGCTGTCGAGAATGCGGTGGGAGAAGGGCTAGTAAAAGACCTCAAGCCGCGGGCATCTCTCGAAATCCGAGATATTGACTCCCTTACGTCCGTGGAGGAAGTGAAAGGAGCAATTGAAGATAAGCTGGGAGCAAACAGAGAAGACATAACGGTGAATCTGACTACCCCGAATGGCAGGCAGCAGATCTTGGCCATTGTCTCCCTCTCATCAGGAGGGGACGCTGAGAAGCTAATCGAGGCAGGAAAGATCAGGATAGGGTGGGTGAATTGCCGTATCAGAAGAAGAGTGGATGTGCCCCGATGCTTTAAATGCATGGGCTATGGTCATTTGGCCAGGGAGTGCAAGGGCCCGGATCGAGCGGCTACTTGTCTCAAATGTGGCGAGATTGGGCACAGGAGAGCTACGTGTACAAGCGATGCGAAGTGCCTTTTGTGTGCCGAGCTAGGCGTTGCGGACAGCCATGTGGCTGGCAAAAAAGGTTGTACCGCCTTTCGGAGGGCCCTTGAAAGGAGGACAAAGTGGAGGACATGAAGGTTCTTCAAGTCAACTTAAATAGGAGTGCAACAGCAAATAGTTTAAAGGAGAAGATTGTTCAGGAAAAGAAGGGGGATATAATGCTCGTTAGCGAACAATATACCTATGGAGATAATGGGCAGAACTGGTTCGAGGATCCATCCCGTACTGCCGCCATTTGGGTGGTGAATCGGGCTGCTGTCCATGTGGAAGCAAAGGGAGTAGGCGAGGGCTATAGTTGGCTTAGGAGCAAGGGTGTAACGTACATCAGTTGCTACCTATCACCCAATGACCCTATTGCCATATATGAAGAGAAACTAAAGGGCATAGAGGACGAAGTCCGAGGTATGAGGGGAGATGTGCTAGTAGCAGGTGACTTTAATGCGAAGGCGCTGGAGTGGGGGGAACCAGAACCAGACAGCAAGGGACGAAGAGTCATGGAAATGGCATCACGACTGGGATTAGTCATCATAAACGAAGGCAACGTACCGACTTTTCGGAGGGCTGGATGTAGAGGAACCATACCTGACATCACTATGGCCTCGGAGAACCTCGCAGCACAGATTAGCGAGTGGGAGGTGCTGGAAGATTATTCTGCCAGTGACCATCAATACATTCAGTTCAGAATTGGAGGAAACGTACCCAGGCAAGAGGCGGCCCCACCTCCGCGTTGGAACGTTGAAAGACTGGATAGGGATCTTTTCGAAGCAATGATCCAGATGGGCAGAGCGAGGCTGGAACAAATAAAACGGGGAGCTGTCGGCGGGGGCCTTGCTGTGCTGCTGGTTACAGCGACCATGGGTCTACTGACCAGAGCCTGCAAGAGCTCCATGCCAAAGAAGAAAGCCATGAGGGATCGCCGCCCCGTATACTGGTGGAACCAGGAGATTGCTGATCTGAGAAAAGGCTGTTTTCGGCTAAGAAGGCTTGCTCAAAGAACCAGGAGGGATTCCCTGGACTTTCAACGAAGGATGGACGAGTACAGGATAGCAAGGCGGGCCTTGAAGGTCGCAATAGCCCGAAGTAAGGCTGCTAAGTGGAGAGAACTATGTGAAGACGTGGAAAATGATCCTTGGGGACTTGGGTATAAGATTGTGCTCAAGAAGCTTAGGGGAATGGACCCAACTTCAGAGATGCCAGCCGATGCTAAAGATAGGATTGTGGAGGAACTGTTCCCTACTCATGAGCTAGAGGACCGGCCGCATGTTGAAGTGACTGGCGAGATACCTCTCTTTACCACGGACGAGCTTGTGCGGGCGGCAAAAACTATGCGCAACAGGAAAGCTCCTGGTCCAGATAGGATCCCTGTGGAGATACTGAAGATCGTGGTGGATACTCATCCAGAAACACTGTTAGACATGTATAATGCATGCTTCGTAGAGGGAATCTTTCCTGAGCGATGGAAGGTTGCAAAACTTGTTCTTATCAAGAAAGGGAAAGGAGATCCCAACACGGCATCAGCTCACAGACCCCTGTGTATGCTTGACACTGCAGGGAAACTGTATGAGAAGTTGCTGAGGCAACGAACACTGAGTGCTGTTTCGGAGGCCGGTGGCCTATCCTCACGGCAGTATGGTTTTACGGCCGGGAGGTCTACGGTCGACGCCATCAGTGAAGTAGTTGCTGCTGCGCAAGCCACACAGACGGGTAACCATCGGAGCAGGGACATCTGTATGGCTGTTACCCTGGATGTTCGGAACGCCTTCAATTCGGCAAGATGGAGGGACATACTACAAGCGCTGAGGGGCTTCAACGTGCCAGCGTACCTCTACCGGGTCCTTCAGGATTATCTGAAGGATCGATGGTTGGAATATGACACTCAAGATGGAATAAAGAGGAAGAGAGTCACATCAGGGGCGGCTCAAGGCTCAGTTCTTGGCGCGAACCTCTGGAACTTCAACTATGACGGAATACTCCGACTTGAAATGCCAGATGGTGTTTTTCTAGTGGGGTATGCTGACGACATTGTGGCGGTAATAAGGGCAAGGACTATACAACATCTACAGTTCAAGCTCAACCAGACGATGCGGCGAGTAATGGAGTGGATGCAGTCTAAATCCCTCTCTCTCGCAATACAAAAGACGGAGATCGTTCTTCTAACACGGAGGCGAATTGACCGACACATTCCGCTGCTCGTGGGCGATCAAACCATCAAAACATCGGACGCGATTAGGTACTTAGGAGTGATGCTTGATGGAAAGCTTAGCTTTTTTACTCACATATGCAAGGCTGCGGATAAAGCGGCAGTCGTTGTGGGAAGGTTGGCACGGCTTATGGCTAACATAGGCGGGCCTACCCCCTCAAAACGCAGGCTGTTAATGCGAACGGCAGACACAATCATGCTGTACGGCGCCGAAGTGTGGGCGGAGGCACTGAGGTTCCAGATGTATAGGCAAAGGATGGAGTCTGTACAAAGGAGAGGAGCGCTGTGCATATGTAGTGCATATAGGACGGTTTCAGCTGCTGCGGTGCAAGTCATAGCCGGAGTGATTCCGATAGATCTCCTGGCGGAGGAACGACGGCGAATTTACCAGCGTAAGGAGGAGAATGCACCGGAAACGGTGAAAAACGAGGAACGACGGGAGACCATGCAGAAATGGCAGAACAGATGGAGGGCAGAGAGCCGTGGACGATGGACTGCTCGGCTCATCTACAGGGTGCAGGATTGGTTCGATAGGAAGCACGGGGAAACTAGTTACTATCTCACCCAATTCCTCACAGGCCATGGATACTTCCGTGCATATCTAAAGAGGATGGGAAAGACCACAGAGGCGGAGTGTCTATATTGCCACATTGAAGACGATGACGCCCACCATACCTTCTTCGTGTGCCTACGCTGGCAGGGGATGCGAGGCAGCCTGATGGAGGGGATCGGGGACCTGGAGCCAGAAGCTATACTGGAGAAGATGCTGTCGTCAAAGGAAAATTGGGACGCTGTGTACTCCTATGTCAGGGCGGTACTCACGACGAAGGAGAGGGATAGGGGATGGGAGGGAATTGGAATTGATCCATCCCTCCCATCACCCCCTCTCTCATTGGAATAGATACAGTGTAGTAGTGGCGATTTGTGCAGACAGGGGAAGGGAAAGGACTCACAGTGCGCGAGTGCAGTGTAGAAATGACGTTTACCTATATAGGCATGGAATGGACCTAAGAGGAGTGTTTAAGGACAGGAGGGCCTTTAAGCCACGTAAGGGGCTGCCCTGAAGTAATACGTCAAAGTAGTTCCGGGGCAGTTTCTGGATGTTATTATAAGAGGTTTTAGGTTTTTAGTCGGTAGGAGTCCGACACTGTTCTGAGTTACTCATTGAGTGCTCAGTTCGTCCAATGCAGAATTTTCCTTTACCTCTTAAAAAAAAAAAAAAAAAAAAAAAAAAAAAAAAAAAAAAAAAAAAATTATTATTATTATTATTATTGTTGTTGTTGTTATAATAATTGTTATTATTATTGTTATTGTTATTGTTATTATTATTATTATTATTGTTATTATTATTATTATTATTATTATTATTATTATTATTATTATTATTATTATTGTTATTGTTATTGTTATTGTTATTATGGTGCTGGTTACGATTCTGCTGAAATCCATTCAGCAAGTTGGCCGTCAACTATAAAAGGCATTACTTAGAACTAACCATGGCTGATCAACACAAAGAAAAAGCCGGACTGATTTCAAGGAACCAAGGGGGAGGACAGGCCCCCCTTGGCGACACTCGCGTGGAAACCGACTCTGAAACCGGATCTACGACTCAAACTAGTTACCCTGGGTTACCCAGGAGTGCAGGAACGGACGTGACACAGTGGGGCAGCTGGAAACAGATACAAGCCCTAGAACAGGAAGACCAGGAAACCCTCCTGACAATGAAAAAGGAAATCTACAGGATGCTGGGTGCTACGAAGTACCAAAGAAACATCAGCATGGTAGTTAAGGATGGCCTGGCGCTCATGGTAGAGCTATACGACTCCATAAGCGCCAACCACAAAAAGAAGAGCTCTTTACGAGATGTGCTGAAAACAGAGATGGAACAGGCAACGAGATGGTCGCCCCGAAAGGAGGCTAAAGGTCCAACCAGGAAACGGATACGCGCAGAGGAGCTGGGAGACAGCAGCAGTGGAAGAGACAGTGAGAGTGAATTTACCGACTCCACGTCTTTTTCACAGGCAACGATAAGGGGCACAAAGCGCGGGATTGCCACTCAAGCGTCATCCAGCTTGGCTGCCCAGAAACGCAAGGCAATGGTTAGTACCAGAAAGGAGGGAAAACCAAAAAAGAATGAGGAAGAATGGAAGGGGAAGAAGATTGAGATGGCCAAGAAACAAGAAGAGAAGGTACCAAAGGTTGGGAAGGAGCAGGAAACTAAGATGAGGAGAAGCCAAAATCGACGGAGACCCGAAGCCCTCATCATAAAGGTCTCCCAGAACCTCCCCTATTCGGAGGTTCTGAAGAACCTGCGCGAAAAAATGAAGCCCGAAGACACAGGGACGGAAATTCGTTCCATAAGGAAAACGGGGAAAGGAGACGTCCTCCTAGAGCTGGAAGGATCTGCTGCAATCTCCCAGGAGTTCCGAGATGCGGTCAGCCAAGCGGTTGGCAACCCACAGGCAGTCGCACAGCTAACACCGCGAGGCTCAGTGGAGATTCGGGATCTAGACGACCTTACAACGGAAGAGGAAGTAAGGCGCGCACTGGAGGCGAGATTGGAAGGCAAGGGTGGAGACATAAAGGTGTTTGTCACCAAGCCCAACAGCAGGTGCCAGCGAATGGCCATTGTCGAGATGTCTGAGAAGGGAGTGGACCAAATTCTGGAAACTTCAAAGGTGCGCATTGGCTTTGTAAGCTGCAGAGTAAGGAAAAGAGTGCAAGTGCTCCGATGTTTCAAGTGCCTTGGATATGGACATAGGGCACAGGACTGTAAGGGCACAGACAGAGCAAACGTATGCTTCAAATGCGGTACACTTGGCCACAAGGCAGCCACATGTACAGAAACAGCAAGGTGTGTGCTGTGCACGGAACTAGGAGTAGAAGATACTCACATCCCGGGTCGGAGGGGGTGCTCTGCCTTTAGGCAGGCCCTAGATCGGGCCAAGAAGAAGCTAAGATGACGAAGATACTGCAGATCAACTTGCATAGGAGTGTGACCGCAAACCTCCTCAAACAGCAAGTTGCTTATGAAAGGAATGCGGACATAATGCTCATTAGTGAGCAGCATAGCAATGAAGAGAACCAGGAGTGGATATCGGACACACTTGGTACTGCTGCAATATGGGTGGTGAACCGTAGCAGGGTACCAGTAGAGGCAAGTGGAGCTGGGGCTGGGTATGTATGGCTGAGGAGCAGAGGAGTTACGTACTTCAGCTGCTATTTCACCCCAAACGAGCCCATTGCGGAGTATGAAGAGAAGCTGAATCGCCTTGAGGACGAGCTCCGGAGTTTGAGTGGGAAAGTGCTGGTTGCAGGGGACTTTAACGCCAGGGGAATTGAATGGGGTATGCCAGTACCCGACCCTAGAGGACGGCGACTGACAGAGATGCAAGCAAGGCTGGGCCTGATTGTTATGAACCAGGGCAACACCCCAACCTTTAGGCGACCGGGCTATATAGGGTCAATACCTGATGTCACAATGGCCTCAGAATCCCTAGCTGCTATTATGGAAGGTTGGCAAGTCCTGGAAGATTTTTCCGGGAGTGATCACCAATATATTGAGTATCGGATTGGGGCTCAGCAACGCGGGTATCCTCCCTCTGCTCCCTGGTGGAATGTTGGAAGGTTAGATCTTGATCTTTTTAAAACAATGATCACGATGGGCCATGGCACAATAACGAAGATCAAGCAGCAAGCTGAGAGGAGGCCCGCCAGCGGAGCTGGGGGGGTGTTGTTAGCAATGACGTTGCTCACTGCTACCATGGGTTTGCTGGCCAGGGCATGCGAATGCTCAATGCCAAGAAAGACCCAGGTGCGAGACCGGCGGCCTGTGTACTGGTGGACTCAGGAGATTGGGATGCATAGGAAAAACTGTTTCAAGCTAAGAAGACTAGCACAGAGAGCGAGGAGAAACACAATTGACTTTCAAGTGAAGACAGAGCAGTACCGGGCAGCGCGACGAGCTATGAAATCTGCCATACTCAGGAGCAAAAGGAACAAATTTAAGGAGATGTGTGACGATGTGGAGAAAGACCCTTGGGGACTGGGATACAAGCTGGTACTCCAGAAGCTAAGAGGGGCAGATCCCACCTCAGAACTTCCTGCAGAAGTGAAGGAAAGAATAGTGGAGGAATTGTTCCCAACACACGAGGTAGATGAGCGGGAGACCTTCGTGATCCCACCTGCTGATATTCCTCCCTTTACAAGAGACGAACTCCAGAAGGCAGCCAGGTCCTGTCGTAACGGGAAGGCTCCGGGCCCAGATGGAATACCAGTGGAGATATTGAAGATTGTCAGTGAACACAACCCTGACATGCTACTCGCCATGTACAACCAGTGCCTTATGGAAGGGCTCTTCCCTCAACAATGGAAGACAGCCAGATTGGTTCTCATTGGAAAAGGCAAGGGTGACCCCAACACAGCATCCGCCTACAGGCCACTGTGTATGCTGGATACAGCAGGAAAGATATATGAGAAGCTTCTTAAGCAAAGGATGCTGACGGCCATTGCAGCGGTAGGGGGCCTCTCACCTCGGCAATTTGGCTTTACAGCGGGGAAATCCACAGTCGACGCAATAAACGAAGTGGTTTCAATCGCAAACAGTGCACAGACTGGAAACCAATGGTCCAGAGAAATGTGTTTGGCTGTAACATTGGACGTGAGGAATGCCTTCAACTCGGTTCGCTGGAAAGACATCCTGAGGGCCCTGAAGGAGGACTTCCGGGTGCCCCTGTATCTCTTCCGGGTAATGCAAAGTTATCTCTCTGATCGATGGGTAATTTATGAGACTCAGGATGGACAAAGGAAGATGAGGGTTACATCGGGCGCCGCCCAGGGATCTGTCTTGGGCGCAGACCTCTGGAACATCAATTATGATGGAATTCTGAGGGTCAGTATGCCACCAGGCGTTACCCTCGTTGGATACGCAGATGACCTCATTATGCTTATCACTGAACGCACTGTAGAACGGCTGCAGTATAAGCTGAACCAGGCGATGAGAAGGGTAAACCAGTGGCTACAGGACCATTCCTTGTCCCTAGCGATCCAAAAGACTCAGATGGTACTGCTGACAACAAAAAGAATTGATCGCTGCATTCCTATGACTGTCGGGGATCAAGTGATTGAGACAGCCCGATCTGTGCGCTATTTGGGAGTCATGATGGACGGAAAGCTCCGCTTCTGGGACCAAATCTGCAGAGCCTCCGATAAAGCTGCAAGAGTGGTTGGAAGGCTCAGTAGGCTGATGGCAAATGTTGGAGGCCCCTCACCAGCTAAGCGAAAGCTCCTTATGAGCACAACCAATGCTATCATGCTCTACGGAGCAGAAATATGGGCAGACTCGCTGCGATTTTTAAAGTACAGGAAGCGAATGGAAGCTGTCCAGAGACAAAGTGTGCTGAGGGTATGCAGCGCGTTCCGGACCGTGTCTGCCCCGGCTGCTCAGGTTGTGGCGGGAGTAATCCCAATTCACCTTCTGGCAGCTGAGCGGAGGCGTGTGTACCTGAGGAAGGACGAAGGACAGCTCCAATCCATCAGGACGGAAGAGCGGGCAGATACGCACAGGAGATGGAGAGAGTCCTGGACAACAGAAACCCGGGGAAGATGGACTGCCAGATTGATAAGCGATATAAAGAAGTGGCAGGAACGAGGGCATGGAGAGCTGGACTATTACCTAACCCAGTTTCTGACTGGACACGGTTACTTCCGATCATTCCTCGTGAAGATAGGGAAGCTGAGCAATGCTACGTGTTGGTTCTGCCGAACAGAAGAGGATGACGTCTTCCACACCTTCTTCTCCTGCGCCATGTGGAATTCTCATCGAGAGGAGGTAGTTGCAAGGCTCGGCGCGCTGACACCCGAGACAGTTATTGAGAAGATGTTGGAAACGGCAGAGAAGTGGAGCGCAGTGGCCGGTTTTGTGCATGCAGTTCTGAAGGCAAAAGAAGCCACCAGGGAATGGGAAGAAGAAGTAACGCCACCTGGAGCCGCCCTGGAGCCTCCTTTGAGGGGGATGTAGAGAAGCTTCTGCTGAGCAGCTGTGCATTGTTGATTGTGCATTGTGTTTTTTGCTTGGAGATCTGGAGCTGGATGGAGCACTTAAGATTTTTCTTTTTATGTAAGTTTTTTTCTTTCTGTTTTGTGTATGTATTGTACAAAATATGTATTGTAAAGAGTTTGTAAATAAAGGATTCACTGAGGGGGAAGAGTGAAGAGCGAAGAGGCTGAAAGCCGAAGAAGGAGGGGCCAGCCCGAAGTAATGTGTTAAAACAGTTCCGGGCTGACCCTATTCCTGAGAGATCATAGGGACCACTTGGAGTCACCCTCCTCCTACGCCCCTAATTTAAAAAAAAAAAAAAAAAAAAAAAAAAAAAAAAAAAAAAATTGTTATTATGGTTATTATTATTAATATTATTGTTATTATTATTATTATTATTATTATTATTATTATTATTGTTATCATTATTATTATTATTATTATTATTATTATTATTATTATTATTATTATTATTATTATTATTGTTATTATTATTATTGTTATTATTATTATTATTATTGTTATTATTATTATTATTATTATTATTATTATTATTATTATTATTATTATTATTATTATTATTATTATTATTATTATTATTATTATTATTATTATTATTATTATTATTATTATTATTATTATTATTATTATTATTATTATTATTATTCATATTATTATTATTATTATTATTATTATTATTATTATTATTATTATTATTATTATTATTATTATTATTATTATTATTATTATTATTATTATTATTATTATTATTATTATTATTATTATTATTATTATTATTATTATTATTATTATTATTATTATTATTATTATTATTATTATTATTATTATTATTATTATTATTATTATTATTATTATTATTATTATTATTATTATTATTATTATTATTATTATTATTATTATTATTATTATTATTATTATTATTATTATTATTATTATTATTATTATTATTATTATTATTATTATTATTATTATTATTATTATTATTATTATTATTATTATTATTATTATTATTATTATTATTATTATTATTATTATTATTATTATTATTATTATTATTATTATTATTATTATTATTATTATTATTATTATTATTATTATTATTATTATTATTATTATTATTATTATTGCCCGCAGGGGGCAACTATTGTGCATGGTTGCTGGGGCCTAACGCACCCCCGGGTTCCTGAGTTCAGTACACAGCACACAATCACCAGAACAGTACACACCTACACTAACATTGACATAAGCACACTCACAGTACACACCCCAGGGTTACCGTCCCTGTGGATACCCTTTCCCGGGATACATGGACCCAATCCAAGGTGGAACAGCTACGCCGAGGGATGCATGGCCAGGGGGGAGCCTGGTCTCCAGTAGCGAACTCCGTGGTACCAGGCGACACCCGGTTTAATTGTAGCCTTCCCCCGGCATGCGGGGCTCTGCCGGGGGCGACCGTTTAATTCCCTAGCTTCTCGTGGGAACAAAGATGGAATTACAAACAATTAAAGCAAACAAATTAGAAGAGAAGTGGAAGGAGATCCAGGAGACGGAAGAGGAAGACCGCCAGTGTCTGAAGAGGATGAAGGACATCATCATGAAGATGCTGGACATCACGAAGCAGCAAAGGAACGTGAGTATGGTGATAAAAGACGGACTGAATGAGATGGTAGAAGTCCATGACCTCCTCGCCCATCAATCGCAACAGAGGAAGAATCTCCAGAACAAATTTAAGGAGATTTTGCAGAAGGAGCGACAGGAGTGGTCGCCGTCCAAGGAGAGGAAAGGAGGAACCCGGAAGAGGGTAAGAACTGGTGCGTCAGATTCTGATGGGAGTGATGGGGGCGAGTTGACAGACTCAACCTCAGCCTCAGCTCGTACCCGCAGGGGGTCAGAGTCGAGCATAGGGATAGGGCCAAAAGCCAACCCAAAGAAAGTATGGCAATTGGAAAAAGAGGATGCAGCCAAGAAGAAGCAACCCTCGAGTAGGGAACTGAAAAAGCTAGCAAAGAGAGAGGAAGCGACAAAGAAACAAGAGGAAGAGGTCAAGAGGCGGAAAGTCAAGGAAAAGAAGGAAAGTGGAGGAAAGAGGAAGCTCCAGGACAGGAAGACCGAGGAAGAGAAACAGAAGCCAAAAAATAAGAGGGCCAGGAGCAGGGATAAGAGGAGAAGCCAAAAGCCTGATGCATTAGTCATAAAGGTCTCCCAGGATCTCCCTTATGCAGATGTGCTGAAAAGACTGAAAGAAGGCGTGAACCCAGCAGCCAGTAACACCGAGATACGGGCAATCAAGAAGACGGCAAAGGGTGATGTCATGCTTGAGATGAGCGGCACCACCAAGATACCGGAGGAGTTCCGGAAGGCAGTGGAGACTGCCGTGGGAGCCGATCATATCAGAGACCTGACCCCCCGAGAGTCCATAGAAGTACGGGACCTTGACTGCCTGGCAACAGTGGCGGAAGTAACTGAGGCCGTAAAGCAGAAGCTGGGTGAGGCTAATGGAGAGATCAGGGTAAACCTGACTAAGCCAAACAGCCGTTCCCAAATGTCGGCCATTGTGGAGCTTTCCAGCCGAGATGCAGAACCGCTCATGGCCACGGGGAAACTTAGAGTTGGCTGGATCAACTGTAGGCTCAGAAGGCGTGTGGAGGTCCCCAGATGCTTCAGGTGCCTCGGATACGGACACCTTGCAAGGAGCTGCACAGGTGTGGACCGAACGAAGAAGTGCTACAGGTGTCACGAACCAGCAGGTGAGGAGCATTCAGGTGCCAGTTGCAAGGCAGCACCAAAGTGCTCACTGTGCGAAGACCTCGGAGTGGCCTCAAGCCACATGGCAGGAAGAAAAGGGTGCGAAGCTTATCGGAGAGCACTTGATCGGGTGAGAACCTCCAAAAAAGTATGAAGGTTCTGCAAATAAACCTGAACAGGAGTAAGACAGCGAGTTCCCTTAAGGACCAAGTCGCGAAAGAGAGGGGAACAGACTTAATGCTAATAAGTGAGCCGTACAGCTATGACGCCAAGGGACCAAACTGGATTGGTGACCTAGCAGGCACAGCAGCCATATGGGTGAACAAGGAGGCAGTTCCCATTCAAGCGAAAGGAGAGGGATCTGGCTACGTATGGTTGCGGAGCAGCGGGGTGACCTATTTCAGCTGCTATCTTACCCCTAACGAACCGATCACCAACTTTGAAGAGAGGCTCGCCAGAATAGAGGATGAAATCCTCCAGGCGCGAGGAGAAGTGCTAGTGGCAGGCGATTTCAATGCCAGAGCAGTGGAATGGGGAGAACCTACACCGAACAGTAGAGGGCGCAGGGTTATGGACATGGTGGCAAGACTTGGGCTTGTTGTCATGAACCAGGGAAATGTTCCAACATTTCGTAGAGCGGGGTACACTGGTACTATACCTGACATCACACTGGCCTCAGAAGGGCTCGCGGGACAGATACGAGACTGGCAGGTACTGGAAGATTACTCCTCCAGTGACCACCAGTATATCCAGTACGGAATAGGAGAGAGCAGACCTAGCCAGAGGATCATCATCCCCCCACCACACTGGAATGTAGAAAGGATAGATAGGGACCTCTTCGACACCATGATACACATGGGTAAAGGAGCCCTAGAGTCACTAAAAAGCAGAGCAACTGGCGGGCCTATTGCGGCATTGCTGGTGACAGCAACCATGGGACTGCTTACCAGGGCATGTGAGAGCTCTATGCCAAAGAAAAGAGCAAAGTGGGACCGCGGCCCAGCCTATTGGTGGAATGAGGAGATAGCAGTGTTACGGAAGAGTTGCTTCAGGCACAGGAGGTTAGCGCAGCGAGCCAGGCGAGACTCCGCAGACTTCTGGCTCAAGACGGAGCAGTACAGGATGGTGAAGCGCGCTCTGAAGATTGCTATAGCAAGGAGCAAGGCACAAAAGTGGAAGGATCTCTGTGAGGATGTCGAGAATGATCCCTGGGGGTTGGGATACAAGCTGGTGCTCCAAAAGCTCAGGGGATCGGACTCCACCTCTCATATGCCAACAGAAGTCAAGGAGAAGATTGTAGAGGAGCTTTTCCCGAGGCATGATGTGGAAGATCGGGAACCAGTGGAGGTAGCGCTCGACAGCATACCGCTCTTCGAAAGAGACGAGCTGCTTAAAGCAGCCAAGTCCATGCGAAATAAGAAGGCTCCAGGTCCCGATAGGATCCCCGTAGAGATTCTGAAGCTGGTAGCCCAGACCCACCCGGACGTACTGTTAGGCATGTACAATGCGTGCCTCACAGATGGTATATTCCCGGAGCAGTGGAAGCAAGCGAAGCTTGTGCTTATCGCGAAGGGGAAAGGAGATCCCAGCACAGCATCTGCCCATCGACCCCTGTGCATGCTCGACACAGCCGGGAAGCTCTATGAGAAGCTACTGAAGCGAAGGACTCTGGATGCGGTGGCAGATGCAGGGGGACTATCGCCACGACAGTATGGTTTCACAGCGGGAAAGTCCACAGTGGATGCAGTGAGGGAGGTAGTTGTTGCTGCAAATGCTGTGAACACAGGGAACCGCCATAGCAGGAACCTGTGTATGGCCGTCACGCTGGACGTCAGAAATGCCTTTAACTCGGCCAGATGGCGAGACATTCTGCGTGTTCTGAGAGTCAATTTTCGGCTACCCGCCTACCTGTATAAGGTTCTACAGGACTACCTCACAGAGCGGTGGCTGATCTTTGATACGCAAGAGGGAGTGAAAAGGAAGAGAATCACCTCAGGCGCAGCCCAGGGGTCTGTACTCGGAGCAGATCTCTGGAATATCAATTACGATGGGATTCTGCGCCTAGAGATGCCCGATGGTGTTTTCCTGATAGGATACGCGGATGACTTGATTGCCATAATCATAGCTCGGACGGCAGAGGCCATGCAGCTTAAGCTGAACCAGGCGATGAGACGCATAATGGGATGGATGGAAGCTAGATCCCTGTCTCTGGCTGCCCAAAAGACAGAGATTGTACTCCTCACAACCAAGAGAATCGAGAGGAACATCACCATGAACGTCGACGGCCACACCATACTGGCATCCGAGGCCATACGATACTTAGGGGTGATGCTAGATGGGAAACTTTCCTTTTGGACGCACATCTGCAAGGCAGCGGATAAAGCCGCAAAGGTGGTGGCTAATCTGACCAGACTCATGGCCAACATCGGAGGACCATCCCCCGGCAAGAGGAGGCTGCTGATGGGGACTGCAGATGCCATAATGTTGTACGGGGCTGAGATCTGGGCAGGGGCGCTGAGGTTCCAGAAGTACCGTTCTCGGATGGAGGCTGTGCAAAGAAGAGGGGCGCTTAGGATATGCAGTGCATACCGGACAGTTTCGGCTCCAGCGGCGCAGGTGATTGCGGGAGTGATCCCGATTGACCTGTTGGCTGATGAGCGGAGACGTCTGTATATGCGGAAAGGAGAGGAAGGGACGCCATCATCTATCAGGAAGGAAGAAAGGGATGAAACCATGAGGAAATGGCAAGCTCGATGGGAAAGTGAAAGCAGAGGCCGTTGGACAGCGCGACTCATTCCAGACCTCAGGAGCTGGACCAAGAGGAAACATGGGGTTACGAACTACTATGTAACGCAGTTCTTGACAGGGCATGGCTATTTCCGATCCTTTCTTGAAAAGATAGGTAAGGCGACTGTACCCATATGCGCATACTGCAAAAGGGAAGAAGATAGCGCGGAGCACACCTTCTTCAAATGCGAAAGATGGGAGCGCCTCCGCAGAGTTTTGGTAGCAGAGGTTGGACCATTCGACCCTGACACTGTAGTCGGGAAAATGATGGAAACTGTAGCCAAATGGGATGCATTCGTGAACTTTATAGTGACTGTACTCAAGACGAAGGAACTGTATAGAGAGTGGGAAGAAGAGTAAACTTTCACCCATATAGAAGAGAAGAAGAGAAGAGAGGCCCATAGAAGGCAATGACGTGACTATCCCGAAGTATTACCGAACAGGAAGTTCCGGGATAGTCACAATAATAGAAGACGGAGGAGGGGTGTTTTAGTCGGTATGCCTAAAGAAGGAGAGGCCGACACGAAGGGTGAGCATTGAATCGCCGTCAGTACGCAAAGTATTCCACCTACCTCTTTAAAAAAAAAAAAAAAAAAAAAAAAAATTATTATTATTATTATTATTATTATTATTATTATTATTATTATTATTATTATTATTATTATTATTATTATTATTATTATTATTATTATTATTATTATTACCCGCAGGGGGCAACTATTGTGCATGGTTGCTGGGGCCTAACGCACCCCCGGGTTCCTGAGTTCAGTACACAGCACACAATCACCAGAACAGTACACACCTACACTAACATTGACATAAGCACACTCACAGTACACACCCCAGGGTTACCGTCCCTGTGGATACCCTTTCCCGGGATACATGGACCCAATCCAAGGTGGAACAGCTACGCCGAGGGATGCATGGCCAGGGGGGAGCCTGGTCTCCAGTAGCGAACTCCGTGGTACCAGGCGACACCCGGTTTAATTGTAGCCTTCCCCCGGCATGCGGGGCTCTGCCGGGGGCGACCGTTTAATTCCCTAGCTTCTCGTGGGAACAAAGATGGAATTACAAACAATTAAAGCAAACAAATTAGAAGAGAAGTGGAAGGAGATCCAGGAGACGGAAGAGGAAGACCGCCAGTGTCTGAAGAGGATGAAGGACATCATCATGAAGATGCTGGACATCACGAAGCAGCAAAGGAACGTGAGTATGGTGATAAAAGACGGACTGAATGAGATGGTAGAAGTCCATGACCTCCTCGCCCATCAATCGCAACAGAGGAAGAATCTCCAGAACAAATTTAAGGAGATTTTGCAGAAGGAGCGACAGGAGTGGTCGCCGTCCAAGGAGAGGAAAGGAGGAACCCGGAAGAGGGTAAGAACTGGTGCGTCAGATTCTGATGGGAGTGATGGGGGCGAGTTGACAGACTCAACCTCAGCCTCAGCTCGTACCCGCAGGGGGTCAGAGTCGAGCATAGGGATAGGGCCAAAAGCCAACCCAAAGAAAGTATGGCAATTGGAAAAAGAGGATGCAGCCAAGAAGAAGCAACCCTCGAGTAGGGAACTGAAAAAGCTAGCAAAGAGAGAGGAAGCGACAAAGAAACAAGAGGAAGAGGTCAAGAGGCGGAAAGTCAAGGAAAAGAAGGAAAGTGGAGGAAAGAGGAAGCTCCAGGACAGGAAGACCGAGGAAGAGAAACAGAAGCCAAAAAATAAGAGGGCCAGGAGCAGGGATAAGAGGAGAAGCCAAAAGCCTGATGCATTAGTCATAAAGGTCTCCCAGGATCTCCCTTATGCAGATGTGCTGAAAAGGCTGAAAGAAGGCGTGAACCCAGCAGCCAGTAACACCGAGATACGGGCAATCAAGAAGACGGCAAAGGGTGATGTCATGCTTGAGATGAGCGGCACCACCAAGATACCGGAGGAGTTCCGGAAGGCAGTGGAGACTGCCGTGGGAGCCGATCATATCAGAGACCTGACCCCCCGAGAGTCCATAGAAGTACGGGACCTTGACTGCCTGGCAACAGTGGCGGAAGTAACTGAGGCCGTAAAGCAGAAGCTGGGTGAGGCTAATGGAGAGATCAGGGTAAACCTGACTAAGCCAAACAGCCGTTCCCAAATGTCGGCCATTGTGGAGCTCTCCAGCCGAGATGCAGAACCGCTCATGGCCACGGGGAAACTTAGAGTTGGCTGGATCAACTGTAGGCTCAGAAGGCGTGTGGAGGTCCCCAGATGCTTCAGGTGCCTCGGATACGGACACCTTGCAAGGAGCTGCACAGGTGTGGACCGAACGAAGAAGTGCTACAGGTGTCACGAACCAGCAGGTGAGGAGCATTCAGGTGCCAGTTGCAAGGCAGCACCAAAGTGCTCACTGTGCGAAGACCTCGGAGTGGCCTCAAGTCACATGGCAGGAAGAAAAGGGTGCGAAGCTTATCGGAGAGCACTTGATCGGGTGAGAACCTCCAAAAAAGTATGAAGGTTCTGCAAATAAACCTGAACAGGAGTAAGACAGCGAGTTCCCTTAAGGACCAAGTCGCGAAAGAGAGGGGAGCAGACTTAATGCTAATAAGTGAGCCGTACAGCTATGACGCCAAGGGACCAAACTGGATTGGTGACCTAGCAGGCACAGCAGCCATATGGGTGGTGAACAAGGAGGCAGTTCCCATTCAAGCGAAAGGAGAGGGATCTGGCTACGTATGGTTGCGGAGCAGCGGGGTGACCTATTTCAGCTGCTATCTTACCCCTAACGAACCGATCACCAACTTTGAAGAGAGGCTCGCCAGAATAGAGGATGAAATCCTCCAGGCGCGAGGAGAAGTGCTAGTGGCAGGCGATTTCAATGCCAGAGCAGTGGAATGGGGAGAACCTACACCGAACAGTAGAGGGCGCAGGGTTATGGACATGGTGGCAAGACTTGGGCTTGTTGTCATGAACCAGGGAAATGTTCCAACATTTCGTAGAGCGGGGTACACTGGTACTATACCTGACATCACACTGGCCTCAGAAGGGCTCGCGGGACAGATACGAGACTGGCAGGTACTGGAAGATTACTCCTCCAGTGACCACCAGTATATCCAGTGCGGAATAGGAGAGAGCAGACCTAGCCAGAGGATCATCATCCCCCCACCACACTGGAATGTAGAAAGGATAGATAGGGACCTCTTCGACACCATGATACACATGGGTAAAGGAGCCCTAGAGTCACTAAAAAGCAGAGCAACTGGCGGGCCTATTGCGGCATTGCTGGTGACAGCAACCATGGGACTGCTTACCAGGGCATGTGAGAGCTCTATGCCAAAGAAAAGAGCAAAGTGGGACCGTGGCCCAGCCTATTGGTGGAATGAGGAGATAGCAGTGTTACGGAAGAGTTGCTTCAGGCACAGGAGATTAGCGCAGCGAGCCAGGCGAGACTCCGCAGACTTCTGGCTCAAGACGGAGCAGTACAGGATGGTGAAGCGCGCTCTGAAGATTGCTATAGCAAGGAGCAAGGCACAAAAGTGGAAGGATCTTTGTGAGGATGTCGAGAATGATCCCTGGGGGTTGGGATACAAGCTGGTGCTCCAAAAGCTCAGGGGATCGGACTCCACCTCTCATATGCCAACAGAAGTCAAGGAGAAGATTGTAGAGGAGCTTTTCCCGAGGCATGATGTGGAAGATCGGGAACCAGTGGAGGTAGCGCTCGACAGCATACCGCTCTTCGAAAGAGACGAGCTGCTTAAAGCAGCCAAGTCCATGCGAAATAAGAAGGCTCCAGGTCCCGATAGGATCCCCGTAGAGATTCTGAAGCTGGTAGCCCAGATCCACCCGGACGTACTGTTAGGCATGTACAATGCGTGCCTCACAGATGGTATATTCCCGGAGCAGTGGAAGCAAGCGAAGCTTGTGCTTATCGCGAAGGGGAAAGGAGATCCCAGCACAGCATCTGCCCATCGACCCCTGTGCATGCTCGACACAGCCGGGAAGCTCTATGAGAAGCTACTGAAGCGAAGGACTCTGGATGCGGTGGCAGATGCAGGGGGACTATCGCCACGACAGTATGGTTTCACAGCGGGAAAGTCCACAGTGGATGCAGTGAGGGAGGTAGTTGTTGCTGCAAATGCTGTGAACACAGGGAACCGCCATAGCAGGAACCTGTGTATGGCCGTCACGCTGGACGTCAGAAATGCCTTTAACTCGGCCAGATGGCGAGACATTCTGCGTGTTCTGAAAGTCAATTTTCGGCTACCCGCCTACCTGTATAAGGTTCTACAGGACTACCTCACAGAGCGGTGGCTGATCTTTGATACGCAAGAGGGAGTGAAAAGGAAGAGAATCACCTCAGGCGCAGCCCAGGGGTCTGTACTCGGAGCAGATCTCTGGAATATCAATTACGATGGGATTCTGCGCCTAGAGATGCCCGATGGTGTTTTCCTGATAGGATACGCGGATGACTTGATTGCCATAATCACAGCTCGGACGGCAGAGGCCATGCAGCTTAAGCTGAACCAGGCGATGAGACGCATAATGGGATGGATGGAAGCTAGATCCCTGTCTCTGGCTGCCCAAAAGACAGAGATTGTACTCCTCACAACAAAGAGAATCGAGAGGAACATCACCATGAACGTCGACGGCCACACCATACTGGCATCCGAGGCCATACGATACTTAGGGGTGATGCTAGATGGGAAACTTTCCTTTTGGACGCACATCTGCAAGGCAGCGGATAAAGCCGCAAAGGTGGTGGCTAATCTGACCAGACTCATGGCCAACATCGGAGGACCATCCCCCGGCAAGAGGAGGCTGCTGATGGGGACTGCAGATGCCATAATGTTGTACGGGGCTGAGATCTGGGCAGGGGCACTGAGGTTCCAGAAGTACCGTTCTCGGATGGAGGCTGTGCAAAGAAGAGGGGCGCTTAGGATATGCAGTGCATACCGGACAGTTTCGGCTCCAGCGGCGCAGGTGATTGCGGGAGTGATCCCGATTGACCTGTTGGCTGATGAGCGGAGACGTCTGTATATGCGGAAAGGAGAGGAAGGGACGCCATCATCTATCAGGAAGGAAGAAAGGGATGAAACCATGAGGAAATGGCAAGCTCGATGGGAAAGTGAAAGCAGAGGCCGTTGGACAGCGCGACTCATTCCAGACCTCAGGAGCTGGACCAAGAGGAAACATGGGGTTACGAACTACTATGTAACGCAGTTCTTGACAGGGCATGGCTATTTCCGATCCTTTCTTGAAAAGATAGGTAAGGCGACTGTACCCATATGCGCATACTGCAAAAGGGAAGAAGATAGCGCGGAGCACACCTTCTTCAAATGCGAAAGATGGGAGCGCCTCCGCAGAGTTTTGGTAGCAGAGGTTGGACCATTCGACCCTGACACTGTAGTCGGGAAAATGATGGAAACTGTAGCCAAATGGGATGCATTCGTGAACTTTATAGTGACTGTACTCAAGACGAAGGAACTGTATAGGGAGTGGGAAGAAGAGTAAACTTTCACCCATATAGAAGAGAAGAAGAGAAGAGAGGCCCATAGAAGGCAATGACGTGACTATCCCGAAGTATTACCGAACAGGAAGTTCCGGGATAGTCACAATAATAGAAGACGGAGGAGGGGTGTTTTAGTCGGTATGCCTAAAGAAGGAGAGGCCGACACGAAGGGTGAGCATTGAATCGCTGTCAGTACGCAAAGTATTCCACCTACCTCTTGAAAAAAATAAGAAAAAAAAAAAAAATTATTATTATTATTATTATTATTATTATTATTATTATTATTATTATTATTATTATTATTATTATTATTATTATTATTATTATTATTATTATTATTATTATTATTATTATTATTATTATTATTATTATTATTATTATTATTATTATTATTATTATTATTATTATTATTATTATTATTATTATTATTATTATTATTATTATTATTATTATTATTATTATTATTATTATTATTATTATTATTATTATTATTATTATTATTATTATTATTATTATTATTATTATTATTATTATTATTATTATTATTATTATTATTATTATTATTATTATTATTATTATTATTATTATTATTATTATTATTATTATTATTATTATTATTATTATTATTATTATTATTATTATTATTATTATTATTATTATTATTATTATTATTATTATTATTATTATTATTATTATTATTATTATTATTTCCATCCAATCCATCAGGACGGAAGAGCGGGCAGATACGCACAGGAGATGGAGAGAGTCCTGGACAACAGAAACCCGGGGAAGATATGCCAACATGCCTCATATGCCAACAGAAGTCAAGGAGAAGATTGTAGAGGAGCTTTTCCCGAGGCATGATGTGGAAGATCGGGAACCAGTGGAGGTAGCGCTCGACAGCATACCGCTCTTCGAAAGAGACGAGCTGCTTAAAGCAGCCAAGTCCATGCGAAATAAGAAGGCTCCAGGTCCCGATAGGATCCCCGTAGAGATTCTGAAGCTGGTAGCCCAGATCCACCCGGACGTACTGTTAGGCATGTACAATGCGTGCCTCACAGATGGTATATTCCCAGAGCAGTGGAAGCAAGCGAAGCTTGTGCTTATCGCGAAGGGGAAAGGAGATCCCAGCACAGCATCTGCCCATCGACCCCTGTGCATGCTCGACACAGCCGGGAAGCTCTATGAGAAGCTACTGAAGCGAAGGACTCTGGATGCGGTGGCAGATGCAGGGGGACTATCGCCACGACAGTATGGTTTCACAGCGGGAAAGTCCACAGTGGATGCAGTGAGGGAGGTAGTTGTTGCTGCAAATGCTGTGAACACAGGGAACCGCCATAGCAGGAACCTGTGTATGGCCGTCACGCTGGACGTCAGAAATGCCTTTAACTCGGCCAGATGGCGAGACATTCTGCGTGTTCTGAAAGTCAATTTTCGGCTACCCGCCTACCTGTATAAGGTTCTACAGGACTACCTCACAGAGCGGTGGCTGATCTTTGATACGCAAGAGGGAGTGAAAAAGAAGAGAATCACCTCAGGCGCAGCCCAGGGGTCTGTACTCGGAGCAGATCTCTGGAATATCAATTACGATGGGATTCTGCGCCTAGAGATGCCCGATGGTGTTTTCCTGATAGGATACGCGGATGACTTGATTGCCATAATCACAGCTCGGACGGCAGAGGCCATGCAGCTTAAGCTGAACCAGGCGATGAGACGCATAATGGGATGGATGGAAGCTAGATCCCTGTCTCTGGCTGCCCAAAAGACAGAGATTGTACTCCTCACAACCAAGAGAATCGAGAGGAACATCACCATGAACGTCGACGGCCACACCATACTGGCATCCGAGGCCATACGATACTTAGGGGTGATGCTAGATGGGAAACTTTCCTTTTGGACGCACATCTGCAAGGCAGCGGATAAAGCCGCAAAGGTGGTGGCTAATCTGACCAGACTCATGGCCAACATCGGAGGACCATCCCCCGGCAAGAGGAGGCTGCTGATGGGGACTGCAGATGCCATAATGTTGTACGGGGCTGAGATCTGGGCAGGGGCACTGAGGTTCCAGAAGTACCGTTCTCGGATGGAGGCTGTGCAAAGAAGAGGGGCGCTTAGGATATGCAGTGCATACCGGACAGTTTCGGCTCCAGCGGCGCAGGTGATTGCGGGAGTGATCCCGATTGACCTGTTGGCTGATGAGCGGAGACGTCTGTATATGCGGAAAGGAGAGGAAGGGACGCCATCATCTATCAGGAAGGAAGAAAGGGATGAAACCATGAGGAAATGGCAAGCTCGATGGGAAAGTGAAAGCAGAGGCCGTTGGACAGCGCGACTCATTCCAGACCTCAGGAGCTGGACCAAGAGGAAACATGGGGTTACGAACTACTATGTAACGCAGTTCTTGACAGGGCATGGCTATTTCCGATCCTTTCTTGAAAAGATAGGTAAGGCGACTGTACCCATATGCGCATACTGCAAAAGGGAAGAAGATAGCGCGGAGCACACCTTCTTCAAATGCGAAAGATGGGAGCGCCTCCGCAGAGTTTTGGTAGCAGAGGTTGGACCATTCGACCCTGACACTGTAGTCGGGAAAATGATGGAAACTGTAGCCAAATGGGATGCATTCGTGAACTTTATAGTGACTGTACTCAAGACGAAGGAACTGTATAGGGAGTGGGAAGAAGAGTAAACTTTCACCCATATAGAAGAGAAGAAGAGAAGAGAGGCCCATAGAAGGCAATGACGTGACTATCCCGAAGTATTACCGAACAGGAAGTTCCGGGATAGTCACAATAATAATAGAAGACGGAGGAGGGGTGTTTTAGTCGGTATGCCTAAAGAAGGAGAGGCCGACACGAAGGGTGAGCATTGAATCGCTGTCAGTACGCAAAGTATTCCACCTACCTCTTAAAAAAAAAAAAAAAAAAAAAAAAAATTATTATTATTATTATTATTATTATTATTATTATTATTATTATTATTATTATTATTATTATTATTATTATTATTATTATTATTATTATTATTATTATTATTATTATTATTATTATTATTATTATTATTATTATTATTATTATTATTATTATTATTATTATTATTATTATTATTATTATTATTATTATTATTATTATTATTATTATTATTATTATTATTATTATTATTATTATTATTATTATTATTATTATTATTATTATTAACCGCAGGGGGCAACTATTGTGCATGGTTGCTGGGGCCTAACGCACCCCCGGGTTCCTGAGTTCAGTACACTGCACACAACCACCAGAACAGTACATACCTACACTCACACTGACATAAGCACACTCACAGTACACACCCCAGGGTTACCGTCCCTGGGGATACCTTGTAGGAGTTCCCTGTCAAGGTCATTATCGATTGGCAGCGGGCCGGCATCACCGGGAGTGCTGAAAACAGCAACTAGGGGTGGTCCCCCTGCTGGCTGTGGAAGGCTGATGTGAGCTTGCTCTGCCGAGGTGTTTGTCGGTCCCGTGCGTCAGGAGCCAGCCCCTTCGGGACCCTGATCAGGTAGTGCACGGTGAGTGCGGAGGTCGGGCTCCGCACTGCTGCGGGGGAGTCAGGAACGTCTGGTATCCCGGTTCCTGCTAAGTGGAGGCTGGGTCCCCAGAGTACTGGGGTCGAGGAGTAGGCAATACCTACGGGATTGCTGCACTCGTGGGTGTACCCGTGCCCAGCTATTCCAACCCCCTCCTCCATGCACGATGCGCTGGTAAATGTATCAAGATAATGTCATCTAATAACCAAAAGAAAGGAGAGGTGAAATCTAATACTGACCTTGGAGGTAAAGTCCTACATGGGGATGCTGTGGGAACTAGAACAGATGAGGAACAAAAAGCTAGCAAAAGCTCAGAGCAGGAGAGGACATGGCAGGAGTACAGCCAACTCACCAAAGAGATGGAGAAAAACATAATTGGCATGGAGATGGCCATAAAGGAAATGCTCATTGCAACAAAGAGGCAGCCCAACATAAGTCAGACGGTTAAGAGCGGGCTAAGAGAGGTGCAAGAGGCAATTGACGCCCTAAGGTCTCAAGCTCGAAAGCAGAGTACCCTCCAGGGGAAGCTCGAGAAAATGAGCGAACACTGGTCCCCGTCCAAAGAAGGAAAAGGAGGCACTCGGAAGAGGCCCCGAGGCAGGCAGGATGACAGCACCTCGGATACGGGAGACGATGAGCTGTCCGACTCAACAGCTGCCTCAGGCAGGACGCGTGCATCTAGTATTGGGTCTCTCAGCGCCACAGCGCAGGGTAGGAAGAAGCGCGAATGGTTACTGTCACAGGAAGTCCGGAAGAAGGAAGCTGAGAAAGCCAAGGAAAAAGAGTGTGAGGTGCAGAAGAGAACGGACAAGGCCAAGAAAAGAGAAGAGAGGGCGAAGAAGAGAGTTGATGATGCCAAGCAATGGGATGAAGAACTTGTGAACAAAAAGAAAAAAGAAGAGGAGGAAGAAAAGAAGAAGAAAAAACTTCAAGAGGAGAAGGTTAAAAAGAAGAAGCAGAAGCAACAAGAAAAAAAGGGACGAAGCCAGAGACCAGACGCTCTTGTCATTAAAGTCACGCAAGATCTCCCTTACTCTGTGGTGCTACTAAAGCTGAAGGAAGGCGTGGACCCCTCAGTCACCAACACTGAGATCCGAGCGATCAGAAAGACTGCAAAGGGAGACGTCATGCTCGAAATGAGCGGTGCGGCAAAAATACCGGAGGAATTTAGGAAGGCTGTGGAGGATGCTGTAGGAACAGATCAAATAAGAGACCTGACTCCAAGGGAACCCATTGAAGTGCGAGACCTGGATTGCCTGGCTACAGCGGAAGAAGTGGCAAAGGCAATTGAACAGAAGCTTGGCAAGCCAACGAGTGAGCTAAAAGTAAACCTGACCAAACCAAATAGCCGATCACAGGTGCTAGCCATTGTAGAGCTCTCTAGCAGAGATGCAAACAAGCTCATGGAAAGTGGAAAGCTCAGAGTCGGCTGGATTAACTGTAGACTCAGAAGACGCATAGAAGTAGCCAGATGCTACAAGTGCCTGGGATACGGGCATATAGCGAGGCGATGCACAGGGGAGGATCGCACGAAGAAGTGTTTCCGTTGCCAAGAACCCCTCAGTGATGGACACACTGGAGCCACATGCACAGCGACACCAGTGTGTCCACTGTGTGAAGAACTTGGGGTGGCCTCAACGAGTCATGTGGCAGGAAGAAAAGGATGCGAAGCGTATCGGAAAGCTATTGACCAGGAGAGAGCCTTGAAAAAGGCAAGCAAGCGATCATGAAGATCCTTCAGATAAATCTTAACAGGAGTAGGACAGCAAGCTCCCTAATGGATCAAATTGCCCGGGAAAAAGGTGCTGACATGATAATAATTAGCGAGCAGTACAACTATGGCAACAAGGTGCCAGACTGGATCGCGGACCCATCAGGCACAGCAGCCATTTGGGTAGTCAACAGATCCGTAGTCCCAATTGAGGCAAAGGGAGCAGGCTCTGGCTACGTTTGGATTAGGAGTAAGGGGGTGACGTACTTTAGTTGTTACCTTACACCAAATGAGCCAATCGCCGATTTCGAAGCGAGACTGGCATACTTAGAGGAAGAAGTTCGTAGTACTAGGGGAGAAGTGCTGGTGGCAGGTGATTTTAATGCCAAGGCCGTGGAATGGGGTGAACCTGATCCAGACAGCAGGGGCCGACGGGTTATGGAGTTGGTGGCAAGACTCGGTTTGGTAATTATCAATAGAGGGGAGGTGCCAACTTTCCGAAGAGCTGGGTATAGGAGTACCATACCTGACATCACAATGGGCTCTGAGAGGCTTGCAGGTCAGATTAACACATGGCAGGTGCTGGAAGATTACTCTGCGAGTGACCACCAGTATATTCAGTACCAGACAGGGGAACCACAACCAGGGCAAGAGATGTCTCCGCTCCCTCGGTGGAATGTAGAAAGACTGGATAGAGACATATTTGACACCATGATCCAGATGGGTAAAGGAGCTCTTCAAAGAATAAAGCAGAGATTAGGGGGAGGACCTCTTGCGATGCTGTTGGTAGCAGCAACCATGTCTCTGTTAACCAGGGCATGTGAGAGCTCCATGCCGAAGAAATCAGTGATGCGAGACCGACGCCCGGCATACTGGTGGAATCAAGGGATAGCGGATCTGAGGAAGAACTGTTTCAGACTCAGGAGGCTAGCACAAAGAGCCAGAAGGAATACTGCTGACTTTCACCTGAAAACGGAGCAGTACAGAGTAGCTAGGAGAGCCCTAGGTATTGCAATAGCCAAAAGCAAAGCCCAGAAGTGGAAGGAGCTCTGTGAGGATGTGGAGAATGATCCATGGGGGTTGGGGTACAAACTCGTCCTCCAAAAACTCAAAGGGGCGGACTCCACTTTGGAAATGCCCACGGAGGTCAAGGAAAGGATAGTGGAGGAACTTTTCCCGACACATGACTTGGAGGAACGGGCACAAATCGAAGTAACACCTGATGAGATACCCCTTTTCACTAAGGACGAACTGCAGAAGGCGGCAAAATCCATGCGGAATAAGAAGGCCCCAGGACCGGATGGGATCCCAGTCGAGATCTTGAAGATGGTAGCCCAGACTCACCCAGAGGTGCTGCTCGACATGTATAACGCATGCCTTGTAGAAGGAATTTTTCCGGAGCAGTGGAAGGTAGCCAACCTCGTTCTCATAGGGAAAGGTAAGGGAGACCCAAGTTCAGCATCAGCTCATAGACCTTTGTGTATGCTTGACACAGCTGGCAAGCTCTATGAGAAGCTTCTTAAACAAAGAACATTGGATGCCGTGGCAGAAGCCGGAGGGTTGTCGCCAAGACAGTACGGCTTCACTACAGGTCGATCGACTATCGATGCGATAGATGAGGTGGTAACAGCAGCAAAGGCAGTGAGGACAGGGAACCACTGGTCACGGAATCTTTGTATGGCTGTCACTCTCGACGTGAGGAATGCTTTCAATTCGGCAAGGTGGCGAGATATATTGAAAGCCCTTAAAGATGACTTCCGAATACCGGTGTACCTCTACAGAGTGTTACAGGACTATCTGTCAGAGCGGTGGGTCACATTCCATACACGTGAAGGAAATCGCAGGAAGAGGATCACCTCAGGAGCGGCTCAAGGCTCGGTACTGGGGGCGGACCTGTGGAACATCAATTATGATGGGATCCTGCGCACTGCAATGCCGGAGGGTGTGTTTCTGGTGGGATATGCGGACGATGTTGTCATCGTGATAATCGCACGCACAATAGAGTTCCTTCAGTTCAAGCTGAACCAAGCAATGAGGAGGATTATGGAATGGATGGAGTCCCGATCCCTGTTGTTGGCTGTCCAAAAGACAGAAATTGTACTCCTTACTACAAAACGAATAGACAGAAGCGTGACAATGCAAGTTGGGGACCAGCCCATCGTAGCAACAGAAGCAGTAAGGTATCTGGGAGTCATGCTGGACAGGAAGCTCACTTTCTGGAGCCATATTTGCAAAGCGGCGGACAAGGCTGCAAAAGTAGTTACAAGCTTGAGTAGGCTGATGGCTAATATTGGAGGACCATCTGCAGCAAAAAGGAAACTCCTGATGCGAACTGCGGATGCCATCATGCTCTATGGAGCCGAAGTGTGGGCCGAGGCACTCCGTGTCCAAAAATATAGAAAGAGAATGGAGGCAGTGCAGAGAAGAGGAGCGCTACGGATCTGCAGTGCATATAGGACGGTGTCGGGTGCTGCTGCCCAAGTCATTGCCGGTGTCATCCCGATAGATATATTGGCCGATGAACGTCAGCGAATATTTCAGCGGAAGGGCGAGAGTACACCACAGTCAACCAAAAAGGAGGAACGCGAAGGAACACTACGTGATTGGCAGAGGAGGTGGGACCAGGAAACCAAAGGAAGATGGACAGCTACTCTTATTGGCAATGTAGGTCAATGGATCGAGAGGAATCACGGAGATGTAGGCTATTACCTAACGCAATTTCTGACGGGGCACGGTTACTACCGTTCGTTTCTGAAGAAGATAGGGAAAACAACCGAGGCCAGATGCGTATATTGCCAGTTGGAGGACGAAGACGTAAGGCATACCTTCTTTGTATGTCCTCACTGGGAGCACCTCAGACGGCAGGTGATAGAAGAAATAGGTGAATTCAGTCCCGAATCGGTCGTCCCCAAGATGATTCAGTCGAGCGAGAACTGGAGAGCTGTCAGCACGTACGTCACTACAGTGCTCAAGGAGAAGGAAAGAAATCGGGAATGGGAGGGAGAAAGGAGCCAACCAAGGCAGTGAAGGGGGCGGATAAGACCAGGAGACACCTTTAAAGGATAGAAAAGGACTGTCCCGAAGTAATACCGAAAGGAAGTTCCGGGACAGTACCGAAAGAAGCGGGAAAGGGTGTTTTAGTCGGTAGGCCACACGTGAAGAGTCCGACACAAAGGATGAGGATGCCCGACCTCATTTTCAGTGCATAAAGCATTTCACCTAAACCCACCCAAAAAAAAAAAAAAAAAAAAAAAAAAAAAAAAAAAAAAAATTATTATTATTATTATTATTACATTATTATTATTATTATTATTACATTATTATTATTATTATTATTATTATTATTACATTATTATTATTATTATTATTATTATTATTATTATTATTATTATTATTATTATTATTATTATTATTATTATTATTATTATTATTATTATTATTATTATTATTATTATTATTATTATTATTATTATTATTATTATTATTATTATTATTATTATTATTATTATTATTACTATTACTATTATTATTACTATTACTATTACTATTATTATTATTATTATTATTATGGGGGGCAAGGGGGGAGACGGGCCCTGCCGTCCTCCTCAAGCCAACCTCACCTACACGTGGTGCCCCCTGTTTCATGCTAACGAGGCTCTGGCGAGAGAGGAGTAACAACCTCTTTAAAAAAAACCAGGGATCAGGTGGCCGACTGACAGTACCCTGTTAGGCTCCCTTGCCCGGGGATACGTGGCTGGCGTGGGTCAGGAGAGCGGGGATATCTCCTGACCCACAGGAAGGACCGGACCTGACTTCTTGTGGACATGGAATTAACTAGACTCACAGTGCTGCCGCCCAGGCGGGTAACGGGGGTCCTCCCCGGGACCGTCGCCAACCGTCCTGTGGGGCCCCGGCCTGGCAAGCGCCCCGCTCGGTACCCACGGGGTCGGAGCCGTGGGAGCCCTGAACTCGGGTAGGGGCCTTGAGTCACCGTCCATCTGTTGAACATTTCCAGTGTAAGAGTCGGTGGCATAGTCCCTCAGGGAAACCCCCTGGGGGATGAGCCGAGCGGGGTCAGGGATAAAACCAATATGATGCGATCACCTCCACCACCACAGACACAAGCGCCGAAGCCACAGAAGGGAAAAGCGACGAATACGCCGATGGACCAAAGCGAAGGGTTAAATGCGCCGAGAAAAGAGGCAGATGTGCCACCCGGGGGCTTGCCAGAGGGAGACCAAATTCGCACTCAGGAGAGCACAAGGGTGCTGTATGGAGGAAACGAGTTCCTAGAGCAACTGGAGGCCCTCGACAGGGACACAGGGGTTTTTTGGAGAGAATGCATGGCCCAATACAAAGCCATGACACAAGTGACGAAGGCCCACAAAAACACAAACATGGGGATTAAGACTGGCCTTATGAAATTGGAGGATGCGCTGGACCAGCTGAACCGCGTACACATGAAAAGGCTTAGTCTTGTGAAGAAGCACATCACCCTCACGGACTGCCCGTCTTCCGCCGATGCCGCCAGGTGTTACACACCAGGCAAGAGCGTCCAGACGCCAAACGCAGGGAGGAAGCGTCCAAGGAAAGAGTCACCGGTATCCGATAACTCTCCGTATGTAAGCGTGCTAAAAACCCCCTCGGGTGGAGCAGCTAAGAAGAGGCCAGGGGCTGGAGGCTCCGCTGGAGGCCTTGCTGCTCCTCTTCCAACTGTGGGGGAGATACCTTGGAGCGAGAAAAAAAGGAGAAGAAAAGAACGACGGAGCGCACTACTCATTAACCCCGGAGGAAGCAAGTCGTTTGCTGAGGCACTGAAAACGCTAAGGGAAGGTATTGACCCAGCAAATGAAGGTGCAAACATCTTCTGTGTGAAGCGATCCAGAAAGGGAGAGATTCTTATGGAACTAAATCACGACTCCAGAGAGCAGCAGGCACTTGAGGAGAAAATCAAGACGCTGATAGGAGATGGGGGAGTGGTATCAAAGCTGACACCCAGAGCGGGCCTTGAAATCAGGGATTTGGATGCCATAACTACGGAGGAGGAAGTCAGTGCAGCAATAAAGAGGAGCTGTGGAGACGCCCTCCGGGACGAGCCCACAGTGAAGATAACGAAGGAGAACAGGCAAGGATTGAAAATGGCAATCGTCACCCTTAATGAAGGAGCGGCTAAATTGATCCTGGAGGGAGCAAGAATCAAGATTGGCTGGACAAACTGTCGAGTGAGGGAACGAGCAAACATTACGCGTTGCTTTAAATGCCTTGGCTACGGGCATATCTCCGCCTCGTGTAAAGGCCCTGACAGGAGCAAGGCCTGTTTCAAGTGCGGAAAGGAGGGACACATGGCAGCTACCTGTAACAACGAGCCAAGCTGCATGTTGTGCACTGAAAAAGGAACAGTAGGCGACATTGCACATTTTCCTGGCTCGGGAAAATGTGGGGTGTTTACTGACGCTCTGGAGGAAGCGAGGAAAAAGCTGAAGCGATGATCAGAATCCTTCAAGGGAATATGCATCGGAGCAGCACAGCTGACTCTCTACTTCAGCAGCTCCGAATGGAGAAGCGGGCCGATATAATGCTCCTCAGCGAGCAGTACTCCAACAAGGCGGATAAGGATTGGTACGGAGACAAAACCAGGACAGCAGCAATATGGGCTCCCTCTTCGCGGGACGTTCAGGTGCTCCAATCTGGAACCGGAGAGGGTTTTGTTCATGTAACGGTTGGAGAGATCACCTTCTACAGCGTATATCTCACCCCAAACGAGAGCATCTCTCAGTTCAGGGTGAAGCTGAAGGCCCTGGAGGATGAGATCCGTGTCATTGGTGGGAGTGCGGTGGTTGCAGGGGACTTCAACGCCAGCGCCCACGAATGGGGCATGGGTTCCACCGACAGCAGGGGTAGACAGATCCTGGAGATGGGTGCGCGCCTTGGGCTGGCCGTCATGAATGTTGGAAGCACCCCGACGTTTAGCCGCCCGGGTCAACGGGGCACAATCCCAGACGTGACTTTTGCCACGGAAGACCTGGCACCGCGGGTGAGGGATTGGATGGTGATCGATGATTATACTGGCAGCGACCACAGGTACATTGCCTTCATGTTGGTCCAGAGGGATAGGAGGCAGGAGCCGGGTCCCAGGACTCGACGCAGCTGGAATCTTTCCAAGCTGGACCTCCCGGTCCTGGAGGAGTCATTGAGGCTGGGTGACGGGCTTCTGGCAGCAAGATGGCGGGGTATAGAGGTTACCACGATACAACAGTCAGAACGACTAGTGGACGAGACGATGGAGGTCATCCAAAATGCCTGCGACTCATCCATGCCCAGGAAGGGATGCGCTCCAAAGAGAAAACAGGTGTACTGGTGGAACGACACGATTGCGGCCCAGCGACAGGAGACTCTTAGACTTCGACGTAGGGCTCAACGAGGAAGGGGAGCAGCCCAAGCAGCTAGACAGGATGAGTTCCGAGCGGCAAGAAGGCGCCTTCGCAGGCTGATAAATGAGAGCAAGGCCAGCTGCTGGTTTGCCATCATCAAAGAAGTGGATGAAGACCCATGGGGAACGGGTTACAAAATTGTGACCAAGAAGTTGAGGAAAGGGGGCACGGCCGTGCTTGACAACAACCTCATGGAGACCGTCGTCAGCGGTCTCTTCCCTCAACACCCAATTAGAGAGGAGACTCAGGAGATGGTTGACGTTGGGAGGTTTCCACTATTCACAGAGGAGGAACTCAAACGAGCAATTGGCTCCATGAAAAACGGGAAGGCTCCCGGTCCGGATGGGATTCCCGTAGAGGTCCTGAAGGCAGCAATAAGGACAGCACCGCAGCTCCTTTTGCGGATGTACAACGGATGCCTGGTAGCAGGAAATTTCAGCGGACGGTGGAAGATAGCGCGCCTCTGCCTCTTGGACAAGGGCAAAGAAGATAAGAGGCAACCCTCCGCATGGAGGCCCCTGTGCCTCCTGGACGCCCCAGGTAAAGGACTGGAGGGCCTACTAAAGCCAAGGATGGTTGCAGCAGTGGAGGCCGGGGGTGATCTCTCGCCAAGCCAGCACGGCTTCCGAACGCGACACTCCACAGTAGGGGCCATTGAGGAAATGGTGAACGTCCTGCAGGCGACAATGAGGGGGAACCACCGTTCAAGACCGATGGGGCTGCTGGTGACGATTGATGTGACCAATGCGTTTAATTCAGCTAGGTGGGTCGATATAATCGAGGCATTTGAGTCTGATTTCCAGGGTCCCCTGTATCTAGTGAGGATGCTGAGGCACTACCTGAAGGACAGATTACTGGTGTATGAGACGGCTCATGGAAAAAAGCAGAGGAGTCTGACGGCAGGGGTTGCGCAGGGCTCCATTCTTGGACCACTTCTGTGGAATATGAGCTACAACGGGGTATTGGGTCTTCAGCTACCAGAGAGCACGCATGTGATCGGTTACGCTGATGATGTTGCCGTTGTTATCCTTGGGAGGACCCTGGACGAGCTTCAGGTCAGACTAAACATGGTCATGAGACAGGTGATGGAATGGATGATGTCACACGGCCTGTCCCTCGCCACTAGTAAGACCGAGCTGGTCATGATCACAAGCCGGAGAGTCCCCCTAGTTGTACCAGTGATGGTGGCGGGGGAGGAGATCATGACGCGGCCTGCAGTCGGATATCTCGGGGTCCAAGTGGACTCCAAGTTGAAGTACGGAGAACATATAAGGCGTGTAGCCCAAAAGGCGTCACAGGCTGTGGGCACCCTCAGCAGAATCATGCCGAATACCGGTGGCCCCAGACAGCCGACGAGGCGTTTGTACATGGCCGTGACCCACTCCATACTGTTGTACGGAGCAGAGATATGGGGCAAAGCGGTACAGTGGGAATGCTACAGGAGGCCTCTCGCGGCGGTGCAGCGTAGGGGGGCCCTGCGGGTGGCCTGCTCATACCGCACGGTCTCCAAGGAGGCAATACCCGTAGTCGCAGGCGTTGTGCCGATCCACCTCCTGATTGCAGAGCGGAGAGCTCTGCATGAGAGGAGGGATGGCGCCCCCAGGCAAACGGCTAAGAAGGAGGAGCGGGAAAAAACGCTGGACGCGTGGCAGGTCCAGTGGGCATCTGGACACAAGGGGAGATGGACGAGGCGCCTAATCCCTGACCTGCGGGGCTGGATTTCCAGGGATCACGGCGAGACAGACTATTTTTTGACGCAATTTCTGACGGCCCATGGCCTTTTCATGGCCTACTTGTTCAGAATGAATAGGGCACGGGGCCCAGAGTGCCCGTACGGTGATTCCGATTGGGATGATGCAGAGCACACCTTCTTTGCATGTGCAGGACACGAAAATGGCCGTGGGAGCCTGTCCCAAGAGCTCCCCACCTTCACACCAGAGACTGCAGTGGATATCATGCTGGAAAGCGGCAGGAAGTGGAACATGGTTGCCCAATATGTGCAGGACGTGCTGCGAAGGAAGAAGGCATTGGTGGACTCAAGAGTTGCTCAAGACGCTGAGAGCGAGCAGGACAGTGGCTCTAGAAGCTTGGACAGGAGTTGGTCGTCCGCGGACGGGAGCGATGAGGAGGAGGAGGAAGACGAGGAGGATACCTGAAGCTGCACCCGAACCTCCCACAGGGGGGACGTAGGGAACTTATGGCTCACAGTAATAGTGGATGCTGATAAGGTCAATAAATAAATAAGGGAGGAGATACGACCGAGGGCGAAGAGTCAGGAAAGAAGGGGCGAAAAAGCCGAAGAGAGGGGGGACCAGCCCGAAGTAATGTGTTAAACGGTTCCGGGCTGGTCCCAGCCTCAAGAGTTCACAGGGACCACTAGGAGTCGCCCTCCTCCTATGCCCCTAAAAAAAAAAAAAAAAAAAAAAAAATTATTATTATTATTATTATTATTATTATTATTATTATTATTATTATTATTATTATTATTATTATTATTATTATTATTATTTATATTATTATTATTATTATTATTATTATTATTATTATTATTATTATTATTATTATTTATATTATTATTATTATTATTATTATTATTATTATTATTATTATTATTATATTATATTAGGGTGGTGAATCGGGCTGCTGTCCATGTGGAAGCAAAGGGAGTAGGCGAGGGCTATAGTTGGCTTAGGAGCAAGGGTGTAACGTACATCAGTTGCTACCTATCACCCAATGACCCTATTGCCATATATGAAGAGAAACTAAAGGGCATAGAGGACGAAGTCCGAGGTATGAGGGGAGATGTGCTAGTAGCAGGTGACTTTAATGCGAAGGCGCTGGAGTGGGGGGAACCAGAACCAGACAGCAAGGGACGAAGAGTCATGGAAATGGCATCACGACTGGGATTAGTCATCATAAACGAAGGCAACGTACCGACTTTTCGGAGGGCTGGATGTAGAGGAACCATACCTGACATCACTATGGCCTCGGAGAACCTCGCAGCACAGATTAGCGAGTGGGAGGTGCTGGAAGATTATTCTGCCAGTGACCATCAATACATTCAGTTCAGAATTGGAGGAAACGTACCCAGGCAAGAGGCGGCCCCACCTCCGCGTTGGAACGTTGAAAGACTGGATAGGGATCTTTTCGAAGCAATGATCCAGATGGGCAGAGCGAGGCTGGAACAGATAAAACGGGGAGCTGTCGGCGGGGGCCTTGCTGTGCTGCTGGTTACAGCGACCATGGGTCTACTGACCAGAGCCTGCAAGAGCTCCATGCCAAAGAAGAAAGCCATGAGGGATCGCCGCCCCGTATACTGGTGGAACCAGGAGATTGCTGATCTGAGAAAAGGCTGTTTTCGGCTAAGAAGGCTTGCTCAAAGAACCAGGAGGGATTCCCTGGACTTTCAACGAAGGATGGACGAGTACAGGATAGCAAGGCGGGCCTTGAAGGTCGCAATAGCCCGAAGTAAGGCTGCTAAGTGGAGAGAACTATGTGAAGACGTGGAAAATGATCCTTGGGGACTTGGGTATAAGATTGTGCTCAAGAAGCTTAGGGGAATGGACCCAACTTCAGAGATGCCAGCCGATGCTAAAGATAGGATTGTGGAGGAACTGTTCCCTACTCATGAGCTAGAGGACCGGCCGCATGTTGAAGTGACTGGCGAGATACCTCTCTTTACCACGGACGAGCTTGTGCGGGCGGCAAAAACTATGCGCAACAGGAAAGCTCCTGGTCCAGATAGGATCCCTGTGGAGATACTGAAGATCGTGGTGGATACTCATCCAGAAACACTGTTAGACATGTATAATGCATGCTTCGTAGAGGGAATCTTTCCTGAGCGATGGAAGGTTGCAAAACTTGTTCTTATCAAGAAAGGGAAAGGAGATCCCAACACGGCATCAGCTCACAGACCCCTGTGTATGCTTGACACTGCAGGGAAACTGTATGAGAAGTTGCTGAGGCAACGAACACTGAGTGCTGTTTCGGAGGCCGGTGGCCTATCCTCACGGCAGTATGGTTTTACGGCCGGGAGGTCTACGGTCGACGCCATCAGTGAAGTAGTTGCTGCTGCGCAAGCCACACAGACGGGTAACCATCGGAGCAGGGACATCTGTATGGCTGTTACCCTGGATGTTCGGAACGCCTTCAATTCGGCAAGATGGAGGGACATACTACAAGCGCTGAGGGGCTTCAACGTGCCAGCGTACCTCTACCGGGTCCTTCAGGATTATCTGAAGGATCGATGGTTGGAATATGACACTCAAGATGGAATAAAGAGGAAGAGAGTCACATCAGGGGCGGCTCAAGGCTCAGTTCTTGGCGCGAACCTCTGGAACTTCAACTATGACGGAATACTCCGACTTGAAATGCCAGATGGTGTTTTTCTAGTGGGGTATGCTGACGACATTGTGGCGGTAATAAGGGCAAGGACTATACAACATCTACAGTTCAAGCTCAACCAGACGATGCGGCGAGTAATGGAGTGGATGCAGTCTAAATCCCTCTCTCCCGCAATACAAAAGACGGAGATCGTTCTTCTAACACGGAGGCGAATTGACCGACACACTCCGCTGCTCGTGGGCGATCAAACCATCGAAACATCAGACGCGATTAGGTACTTAGGAGTGATGCTTGATGGAAAGCTTAGCTTTTTTACTCACATATGCAAGGCTGCGGATAAAGCGGCAGTCGTTGTGGGAAGGTTGGCACGGCTTATGGCTAACATAGGCGGGCCTACCCCCTCAAAACGCAGGCTGTTAATGCGAACGGCAGACACAATCATGCTGTACGGCGCCGAAGTGTGGTCGGAGGCACTGAGGTTCCAGATGTATAGGCAAAGGATGGAGTCTGTACAAAGGAGAGGAGCGCTGCGCATATGTAGTGCATATAGGACGGTTTCAGCTGCTGCGGTGCAAGTCATAGCCGGAGTGATTCCGATAGATCTCCTGGCGGAGGAACGACGGCGAATTTACCAGCGTAAGGAGGAGAATGCACCGGAAACGGTGAAAAACGAGGAACGACGGGAGACCATGCAGAAATGGCAGAACAGATGGAGGGCAGAGAGCCGTGGACGATGGACTGCTCGGCTCATCTACAGGGTGCAGGATTGGTTCGATAGGAAGCACGGGGAAACTAGTTACTATCTCACCCAATTCCTCACAGGCCATGGATACTTCCGTGCATATCTAAAGAGGATGGGAAAGACCACAGAGGCGGAGTGTCTATATTGCCACATTGAAGACGATGACGCCCACCATACCTTCTTCGTGTGCCTACGCTGGCAGGGGATGCGAGGCAGCCTGATGGAGGGGATCGGGGACCTGGAGCCAGAAGCTATACTGGAGAAGATGCTGTCGTCAAAGGAAAATTGGGACGCTGTGTACTCCTATGTCAGGGCGGTACTCACGACGAAGGAGAGGGATAGGGGATGGGAGGGAGTTGGAATTGATCCATCCCTCCCATCACCCCCTCTCTCATTGGAATAGATACAGTGTAGTAGTGGCGATTTGTGCAGACAGGGGAAGGGAAAGGACTCACAGTGCGCGAGTGCAGTGTAGAAATGACGTTTACCTATATAGGCATGGAATGGACCTAAGAGGAGTGTTTAAGGACAGGAGGGCCTTTAAGCCACGTAAGGGGCTGCCCTGAAGTAATACGTCAAAGTAGTTCCGGGGCAGTTTCTGGATGTTATTATAAGAGGTTTTAGGTTTTTAGTCGGTAGGAGTCCGACACTGTTCTGAGTTACTCATTGAGTGCTCAGTTCGTCCAATGCAGAATTTTCCTTTACCTCTTTAAAAAAAAAAATAAAAAATAAAAAAAAAATAAAAAAAAAAATTATTATTATTATTATTATTATTATTATTATTATTATTATTATTATTATTATTATTATTATTATTATTATTATTATTATTATTATTATTATTATTATTATTATTATTATTATTATTATTATTATTATTATTATTATTATTATTATTATTATTATTATTATTATTATTATTATTATTATTATTATTATTATTATTATTATTATTATTATTATTATTATTATTATTATTATTATTATTATTATTATTATTATTATTATTATTATTATTATTATTATTATTATTATTATTATTATTATTATTATTATTATTATTATTATTATTATTATTATTATTATTATTATTATTATTATTATTATTATTATTATTATTATTATTATTATTATTATTATTATTATTATTATTATTATTATTATTATTATTATTATTATTATTATTATTATTATTATTATTATTATTATTATTATTATTATTATTATTATTATTATTATTATTATTATTATTATTATTATTATTATTATTATTATTATTATTATTATTATTATTATTATTATTATTATTATTATTATTATTATTATTATTATTATTATTATTATTATTATTATTATTATTATTATTATTATTATTATTATTATTATTATTATTATTATTATTATTATTATTATTATTATTATTATTATTATTATTATTATTATTATTATTATTATTATTATTATTATTATTATTATTATTATTATTATTATTATTATTATTATTATTATTATTATTATTATTATTATTATTATTATTATTATTATTATTATTATTATTATTATTATTATTATTATTATTATTATTATTATTATTATTATTATTATTATTATTATTATTATTATTATTATTATTATTATTATTATTATTATTATTATTATTATTATTATTATTATTATTATTATTATTATTATTATTATTATTATTATTATTATTATTATTATTATTATTATTATTATTATTATTATTATTATTATTATTATTATTATTATTATTATTATTATTATTATTATTACTATTATTATTACTATTATTATTATTATTATTATTACTATTATTATTATTACTATTTTTTTTTTTTTTTTTTTTTTTTTTAGGGGCATAGGAGGAGGGCGACTCCTAGTGGTCCCTGTGAACTCTTGAGGCTGGGACCAGCCCGGAACCGTTTAACACATTACTTCGGGCTGGCCCCCCCTCTCTTCGGCTTATTTCGCCCCTTCTTTCCTGACTCTTCGCCCTCGGTCGTATCTCCTCCCTTATTTATTTATTGACCTTATCAGCATCCACTATTACTGTGAGCCATAAGTTCCCTACGTCCCCCCTGTGGGAGGTTCGGGTGCAGCTTCAGGTATCCTCCTCGTCTTCCTCCTCCTCCTCATCGCTCCCGTCCGCGGACGACCAACTCCTGTCCAAGCTTCTAGAGCCACTGTCCTGCTCGCTCTCAGCGTCTTGAGCAACTCTTGAGTCCACCAATGCCTTCTTCCTTCGCAGCACGTCCTGCACATATTGGGCAACCATGTTCCACTTCCTGCCGCTTTCCAGCATGATATCCACTGCAGTCTCTGGTGTGAAGGTGGGGATCTCTTGGGACAGGCTCCCACGGCCATTTTCGTGTCCTGCACATGCAAAGAAGGTGTGCTCTGCATCATCCCAATCGGAATCACCGTACGGGCACTCTGGGCCCCGTGCCCTATTCATTCTGAACAAGTAGGGGCCATGGCCCGTCAGAAATTGCGTCAAAAAATAGTCTGCCTCGCTGTGATCCCTGGAAATCCAGCCCCGCAGGTCAGGGATGAGGCGCCTCGTCCATCTCCCCTTGTGTCCAGATGCCCACTGGACCTGCCACGCGTCCAGCGTTTTTTTCCCGCTCCTCCTTCTTAGCCGTTTGCCTGGGGGCGCCATCCCTCCTCTCATGCAGAGCTCTCCGCTCTGCAATCAGGAGATTATTATTACTATTATTACTATTATTAATAGTAATAATAATAATAGTAATAATAATAATAATAATAATAGTAATAATAATAATAATAATAATAATAGTAATAATAATAATAATAATAATAATAATAATAATAATAATAATAATAATAATAATAATAATAATAATAATAATAATAATAATAATAATAATAATAATAATATAAATTATTATTCTATTATTATTCTATATTATTCTATATAGAATAATATAATTATATTATTCTATAATTATTATTCTATTATTCTTGACCAAACCAAATAGCCGATCACAGGTACTAGCCATTGTAGAGCTCTCTAGCAGAGATGCAAACAAGCTCATGGAAAGTGGAAAGCTCAGAGTCGGCTGGATTAACTGTAGACTCAGAAGACGCATAGAAGTAGCCAGATGCTACAAGTGCCTGGGATACGGGCATATAGCGAGGCGATGCACAGGGGAGGATCGCACGAAGAAGTGTTTCCGTTGCCAAGAACCCCTCAGTGATGGACCCACTGGAGCCACATGCACAGCGACACCAGTGTGTCCACTGTGTGAAGAACTTGGGGTGGCCTCAACGAGTCATGTGGCAGGAAGAAAAGGATGCGAAGCGTATCGGAAAGCTATTGACCAGGAGAGAGCCTTGAAAAAGGCAAGCAAGCGATCATGAAGATCCTTCAGATAAATCTTAACAGGAGTAGGACAGCAAGCTCCCTAATGGATCAAATTGCCCGGGAAAAAGGTGCTGACATGATAATAATTAGCGAGCAGTACAACTATGGCAACAAGGTGCCAGACTGGATCGCGGACCCATCAGGTACAGCAGCCATTTGGGTAGTCAACAGATCCGTAGTCCCAATTGAGGCAAAGGGAGCAGGCTCTGGCTACGTTTGGATTAGGAGTAAGGGGGTGACGTACTTTAGTTGTTACCTTACACCAAATGAGCCCATCGCCGATTTCGAAGCGAGACTGGCATACTTAGAGGACGAAGTTCGTAGTACTAGGGGAGAAGTGCTGGTGGCAGGTGATTTTAATGCCAAGGCCGTGGAATGGGGTGAACCTGATCCAGACAGCAGGGGCCGACGGGTTATGGAGTTGGTGGCAAGACTCGGTTTGGTAATTATCAATAGAGGGGAGGTGCCAACTTTCCGAAGAGCTGGGTATAGGAGTACCATACCTGACATCACAATGGGCTCTGAGAGGCTTGCAGGTCAGATTAACACATGGCAGGTGCTGGAAGATTACTCTGCGAGTGACCACCAGTATATTCAGTACCAGACAGGGGAACCACAACCAGGGCAAGAGATGTCTCCGCTCCCTCGGTGGAATGTAGAAAGACTGGATAGAGACATATTTGACACCATGATCCAGATGGGTAAAGGAGCTCTTCAAAGAATAAAGCAGAGATTAGGGGGAGGACCTCTTGCGATTCTGTTGGTAGCAGCAACCATGTCTCTGTTAACCAGGGCATGTGAGAGCTCCATGCCGAAGAAATCAGTGATGCGAGACCGACGCCCGGCATACTGGTGGAATCAAGGGATAGCGGATCTGAGGAAGAACTGTTTCAGACTCAGGAGGCTAGCACAAAGAGCCAGAAGGAATACTGCTGACTTTCACCTGAAAACGGAGCAGTACAGAGTAGCTAGGAGAGCCCTAGGTATTGCAATAGCCAAAAGCAAAGCCCAGAAGTGGAAGGAGCTCTGTGAGGATGTGGAGAATGATCCATGGGGGTTGGGGTACAAACTCGTTCTCCAAAAACTCAAAGGGGCGGACTCCACTTTGGAAATGCCCACGGAGGTCAAGGAAAGGATAGTGGAGGAACTTTTCCCGACACATGACTTGGAGGAACGGGCACAAATCGAAGTAACACCTGATGAGATACCCCTTTTCACTAAGGACGAACTGCAGAAGGCGGCAAAATCCATGCGGAATAAGAAGGCCCCAGGACCGGATGGGATCCCAGTCGAGATCTTGAAGATGGTAGCCCAGACTCACCCAGAGGTGCTGCTCGACATGTATAACGCATGCCTTGTAGAAGGAATTTTTCCGGAGCAGTGGAAGGTAGCCAACCTCGTTCTCATAGGGAAAGGTAAGGGAGACCCAAGTACAGCATCAGCTCATAGACCTTTGTGTATGCTTGACACAGCTGGCAAGCTCTATGAGAAGCTTCTTAAACAAAGAACATTGGATGCCGTGGCAGAAGCCGGAGGGTTGTCGCCAAGACAGTACGGCTTCACTACAGGTCGATCGACTATCGATGCGATAGATGAGGTGGTAACAGCAGCAAAGGCAGTGAGGACAGGGAACCACTGGTCACGGAATCTTTGTATGGCTGTCACTCTCGACGTGAGGAATGCTTTCAATTCGGCAAGGTGGCGAGATATATTGAAAGCCCTTAAAGATGACTTCCGAATACCGGTGTACCTCTACAGAGTGTTACAGGACTATCTGTCAGAGCGGTGGGTCACATTCCATACACGTGAAGGAAATCGCAGGAAGAGGATCACCTCAGGAGCGGCTCAAGGCTCGGTACTGGGGGCGGACCTGTGGAACATCAATTATGATGGGATCCTGCGCATTGCAATGCCGGAGGGTGTGTTTCTGGTGGGATATGCGGACGATGTTGTCATCGTGATAATCGCACGCACAATAGAGTTCCTTCAGTTCAAGCTGAACCAAGCAATGAGGAGGATTATGGAATGGATGGAGTCCCGATCCCTGTTGTTGGCTGTCCAAAAGACAGAAATTGTACTCCTTACTACAAAACGAATAGACAGAAGCGTGACAATGCAAGTTGGGGACCAGCCCATCGTAGCAACAGAAGCAGTAAGGTATCTGGGAGTCATGCTGGACAGGAAGCTCACTTTCTGGAACCATATTTGCAAAGCGGCGGACAAGGCTGCAAAAGTAGTTACAAGCTTGAGTAGGCTGATGGCTAATATTGGAGGACCATCTGCAGCAAAAAGGAAACTCCTGATGCGAACTGCGGATGTCATCATGCTCTATTGAGCCGAAGTGTGGGCCGAGGCACTCCGTGTCCAAAAATATAGAAAGAGAATGGAGGCAGTGCAGAGAAGAGGAGCGCTACGGATCTGCAGTGCATATAGGACGGTGTCGGGTGCTGCTGCCCAAGTCATTGCCGGTGTCATCCCGATAGATATATTGGCCGATGAACGTCAGCGAATATTTCGTCGGAAGGGCGAGAGTACACCACAGTCAACCAAAAAGGAGGAACGCGAAGGAACGCTACGTGATTGGCAGAGGAGGTGGGACCAGGAAACCAAAGGAAGATGGACAGCTACTCTTATTGGCAATGTAGGTCAATGGATCGAGAGGAATCACGGAGATGTAGGCTATTACCTAACGCAATTTCTGACGGGGCACGGTTACTACCGTTCGTTTCTGAAGAAGATAGGGAAAACAACCGAGGCCAGATGCGTATATTGCCAGTTGGAGGACGAAGACGTAAGGCATACCTTCTTTGTATGTCCTCACTGGGAGCACCTCAGACGGCAGGTGATAGAAGAAATAGGTGAATTCAGTCCCGAATCGGTCGTCCCCAAGATGATTCAGTCGAGCGAGAACTGGAGAGCTGTCAGCACGTACGTCACTACAGTGCTCAAGGAGAAGGAAAGAAATCGGGAATGGGAGGGAGAAAGGAGCCAACCAAGGCAGTGAAGGGGGCGGATAAGACCAGGAGACACCTTTAAAGGATAGAAAAGGACTGTCCCGAAGTAATACCGAAAGGAAGTTCCGGGACAGTACCGAAAGAAGCGGGAAAGGGTGTTTTAATCGGTAGGCCACACGTGAAGAGTCCGACACAAAGGATGAGGATGCCCGACCTCATTTTCAGTGCATAAAGCATTTCACCTAATCCCACCCAAAAAAAAAAAAAAAAAAAAAAAATTACTATTACTATTATTATTATTACTATTACTACTATTATTATTACTATTACTACTATTAATATTACTATTACTATTATTATTACTATTACTATTATTATTATTATTACTATTATTACTATTATTACTATTATTACTATTACTATTATTATTACTATTACTATTACAGCCTGATGGAGGGGATCGGGGACCTGGAGCCAGAAGCTATACTGGAGAAGATGCTGTCGTCAAAGGAAAATTGGGACGCTGTGTACTCCTATGTCAGGGCGGTACTCACGACGAAGGAGAGGGATAGGGGATGGGAGGGAGTTGGAATTGATCCATCCCTCCCATCACCCCCTCTCTCATTGGAATAGATACAGTGTAGTAGTGGCGATTTGTGCAGACAGGGGAAGGGAAAGGACTCACAGTGCGCGAGTGCAGTGTAGAAATGACGTTTACCTATATAGGCATGGAATGGACCTAAGAGGAGTGTTTAAGGACAGGAGGGCCTTTAAGCCACGTAAGGGGCTGCCCTGAAGTAATACGTCAAAGTAGTTCCGGGGCAGTTTCTGGATGTTATTATAAGAGGTTTTAGGTTTTTAGTCGGTAGGAGTCCGACACTGTTCTGAGTTACTCATTGAGTGCTCAGTTCGTCCAATGCAGAATTTTCCTTTACCTCTTAAAAAAAAAAAAAAAAAAAAAAACTATTACTATTATTATTATTATTATTATTATTATTATTATTATTACTACTATTATTACTATTATTACTATTATTATTATTACTATTACTACTATTATTACTATTATTACTATTATTATTATTACTATTACTATTATTATTATTATTATTACTATTATTATTATTACTATTACTATTATTACTATTATTATTATTATTACTATTATTACTATTATTACTATTATTACTATTATTACTATTATTACTATTACTATTATTACTATTATTATTATTATTACTATTACTATTATTATTACTATTATTATTACTATTACTATTATTATTACTATTACTATTATTATTATTATTATTATTATTACTATTACTACTATTATTATTACTATTACTACTATTATTATTACTATTACTACTATTATTATTACTATTACTATTATTATTATTATTATTACTATTACTATTATTAACTAGACTCACAGTGCTGCCGCCCAGGCGGGTAACGGGGGTCCTCCCCGGGACCGTCGCCAACCGTCCTGTGGGGCCCCGGCCTGGCTAGCGCCCCGCTCGGTACCCACGGGGTCGGAGCCGTGGGAGCCCTGAACTCGGGTAGGGGCCTTGAGTCACCGTCCATCTGTTGAACATTTCCAGTGTAAGAGTCGGTGGCATAGTCCCTCAGGGAAACCCCCTGGGGGATGAGCCGAGCGGGGTCAGGGATAAAACCAATATGATGCGATCACCTCCACCACCACAGACACAAGCGCCGAAGCCACAGAAGGGAAAAGCGACGAATACGCCGATGGACCAAAGCGAAGGGTTAAATGCGCCGAGAAAAGAGGCAGATGTGCCACCCGGGGGCTTGCCAGAGGGAGACCAAATTCGCACTCAGGAGAGCACAAGGGTGCTGTATGGAGGAAACGAGTTCCTAGAGCAACTGGAGGCCCTCGACAGGGACACAGGGGTTTTTTGGAGAGAATGCATGGTCCAATACAAAGCCATGACACAAGTGACGAAGGCCCACAAAAACACAAACATGGGGATTAAGACTGGCCTTATGAAATTGGAGGATGCGCTGGACCAGCTGAACCGCGTACACATGAAAAGGCTTAGTCTTGTGAAGAAGCACATCACCCTCACGGACTGCCCGTCTTCCGCCGATGCCGCCAGGTGTTACACACCAGGCAAGAGCGTCCAGACGCCAAACGCAGGGAGGAAGCGTCCAAGGAAAGAGTCACCGGTATCCGATAACTCTCCGTATGTAAGCGTGCTAAAAACCCCCTCGGGTGGAGCAGCTAAGAAGAGGCCAGGGGCTGGAGGCTCCGCTGGAGGCCTTGCTGCTCCTCTTCCAACTGTGGGGGAGATACCTTGGAGCGAGAAAAAAAGGAGAAGAAAAGAACGACGGAGCGCACTACTCATTAACCCCGGAGGAAGCAAGTCGTTTGCTGAGGCACTGAAAACGCTAAGGGAAGGTATTGACCCAGCAAATGAAGGTGCAAACATCTTCTGTGTGAAGCGATCCAGAAAGGGAGAGATTCTTATGGAACTAAATCACGACTCCAGAGAGCAGCAGGCACTTGAGGAGAAAATCAAGACGCTGATAGGAGATGGGGGAGTGGTATCAAAGCTGACACCCAGAGCGGGCCTTGAAATCAGGGATTTGGATGCCATAACTACGGAGGAGGAAGTCAGTGCAGCAATAAAGAGGAGCTGTGGAGACGCCCTCCGGGACGAGCCCACAGTGAAGATAACGAAGGAGAACAGGCAAGGATTGAAAATGGCAATCGTCACCCTTAATGAAGGAGCGGCTAAATTGATCCTGGAGGGAGCAAGAATCAAGATTGGCTGGACAAACTGTCGAGTGAGGGAACGAGCAAACATTACGCGTTGCTTTAAATGCCTTGGCTACGGGCATATCTCCGCCTCGTGTAAAGGCCCTGACAGGAGCAAGGCCTGTTTTAAGTGCGGAAAGGAGGGACACATGGCAGCTACCTGTAACAACGAGCCAAGCTGCATGTTGTGCACTGAAAAAGGAACAGTAGGCGACATTGCACATTTTCCTGGCTCGGGAAAATGTGGGGTGTTTACTGACGCTCTGGAGGAAGCGAGGAAAAAGCTGAAGCGATGATCAGAATCCTTCAAGGGAATATGCATCGGAGCAGCACAGCTGACTCTCTACTTCAGCAGCTCCGAATGGAGAAGCGGGCCGATATAATGCTCCTCAGCGAGCAGTACTCCAACAAGGCGGATAAGGATTGGTACGGAGACAAAACCAGGACAGCAGCAATATGGGCTCCCTCTTCGCGGGACGTTCAGGTGCTCCAATCTGGAACCGGAGAGGGTTTTGTTCATGTAACGGTTGGAGAGATCACCTTCTACAGCGTATATCTCACCCCAAACGAGAGCATCTCTCAGTTCAGGGTGAAGCTGAAGGCCCTGGAGGATGAGATCCGTGTCATTGGTGGGAGTGCGGTGGTTGCAGGGGACTTCAACGCCAGCGCCCACGAATGGGGCATGGGTTCCACCGACAGCAGGGGTAGACAGATCCTGGAGATGGGTGCGCGCCTTGGGCTGGCCGTCATGAATGTTGGAAGCACCCCGACGTTTAGCCGCCCGGGTCAACGGGGCACAATCCCAGACGTGACTTTTGCCACGGAAGACCTGGCACCGCGGGTGAGGGATTGGATGGTGATCGATGATTATACTGGCAGCGACCACAGGTACATTGCCTTCATGTTGGTCCAGAGGGATAGGAGGCAGGAGCCGGGTCCCAGGACTCGACGCAGCTGGAATCTTTCCAAGCTGGACCTCCCGGTCCTGGAGGAGTCATTGAGGCTGGGTGACGGGCTTCTGGCAGCAAGATGGCAGGGTATAGAGGTTACCACGATACAACAGTCAGAACGACTAGTGGACGAGACGATGGAGGTCATCCAAAACGCCTGCGACTCATCCATGCCCAGGAAGGGATGCGCTCCAAAGAGAAAACAGGTGTACTGGTGGAACGACACGATTGCGGCCCAGCGACAGGAGACTCTTAGACTTCGACGTAGGGCTCAACGAGGAAGGGGAGCAGCCCAAGCAGCTAGACAGGATGAGTTCCGAGCGGCAAGAAGGCGCCTTCGCAGGCTGATAAATGAGAGCAAGGCCAGCTGCTGGTTTGCCATCATCAAAGAAGTGGATGAAGACCCATGGGGAACGGGTTACAAAATTGTGACCAAGAAGTTGAGGAAAGGGGGCACGGCCGTGCTTGACAACAACCTCATGGAGACCGTCGTCAGCGGTCTCTTCCCTCAACACCCAATTAGAGAGGAGACTCAGGAGATGGTTGACGTTGGGAGGTTTCCACTATTCACAGAGGAGGAACTCAAACGAGCAATTGGCTCCATGAAGAACGGGAAGGCTCCCGGTCCGGATGGGATTCCCGTAGAGGTCCTGAAGGCAGCAATAAGGACAGCACCGCAGCTCCTTTTGCGGATGTACAACGGATGCCTGGTAGCAGGAAATTTCAGCGGACGGTGGAAGATAGCGCGCCTCTGCCTCTTGGACAAGGGCAAAGAAGATAAGAGGCAACCCTCCGCATGGAGGCCCCTGTGCCTCCTGGACGCCCCAGGTAAAGGACTGGAGGGCCTACTAAAGCCAAGGATGGTTGCAGCAGTGGAGGCCGGGGGTGATCTCTCGCCAAGCCAGCACGGCTTCCGAACGCGACACTCCACAGTAGGGGCCATTGAGGAAATGGTGAACGTCCTGCAGGCGACAATGAGGGGGAACCACCGTTCAAGACCGATGGGGCTGCTGGTGACGCTTGATGTGACCAATGCGTTTAATTCAGCTAGGTGGGTCGATATAATCGAGGCATTTGAGTCTGATTTCCAGGGTCCCCTGTATCTAGTGAGGATGCTGAGGCACTACCTGAAGGACAGATTACTGGTGTATGAGACGGCTCATGGAAAAAAGCAGAGGAGTCTGACGGCAGGGGTTGCGCAGGGCTCCATTCTTGGACCACTTCTGTGGAATATGAGCTACAACGGGGTATTGGGTCTTCAGCTACCAGAGAGCACGCATGTGATCGGTTACGCTGATGATGTTGCCGTTGTTATCCTTGGGAGGACCCTGGACGAGCTTCAGGTCAGACTAAACATGGTCATGAGACAGGTGATGGAATGGATGATGTCACACGGCCTGTCCCTCGCCACTAGTAAGACCGAGCTGGTCATGATCACAAGCCGGAGAGTCCCCCTAGTTGTACCAGTGATGGTGGCGGGGGAGGAGATCATGACGCGGCCTGCAGTCAGATATCTCGGGGTCCAAGTGGACTCCAAGTTGAAGTACGGAGAACATATAAGGCGTGTAGCCCAAAAGGCGTCACAGGCTGTGGGCACCCTCAGCAGAATCATGCCGAATACCGGTGGCCCCAGACAGCCGACGAGGCGTTTGTACATGGCCGTGACCCACTCCATACTGTTGTACGGAGCAGAGATATGGGGCAAAGCGGTACAGTGGGAATGCTACAGGAGGCCTCTCGCGGCGGTGCAGCGTAGGGGGGCCCTGCGGGTGGCCTGCTCATACCGCACGGTCTCCAAGGAGGCAATACCCGTAGTCGCAGGCGTTGTGCCGATCCACCTCCTGATTGCAGAGCGGAGAGCTCTGCATGAGAGGAGGGATGGCGCCCCCAGGCAAACGGCTAAGAAGGAGGAGCGGGAAAAAACACTGGACGCGTGGCAGGTCCAGTGGGCATCTGGACACAAGGGGAGATGGACGAGGCGCCTCATCCCTGACCTGCGGGGCTGGATTTCCAGGGATCACGGCGAGACAGACTATTTTTTGACGCAATTTCTGACGGGCCATGGCCTTTTCATGGCCTACTTGTTCAGAATGAATAGGGCACGGGGCCCAGAGTGCCCGTACGGTGATTCCGATTGGGATGATGCAGAGCACACCTTCTTTGCATGTGCAGGACACGAAAATGGCCGTGGGAGCCTGTCCCAAGAGCTCCCCACCTTCACACCAGAGACTGCAGTGGATATCATGCTGGAAAGCGGCAGGAAGTGGAACATGGTTGCCCAATATGTGCAGGACGTGCTGCGAAGGAAGAAGGCATTGGTGGACTCAAGAGTTGCTCAAGACGCTGAGAGCGAGCAGGACAGTGGCTCTAGAAGCTTGGACAGGAGTTGGTCGTCCGCGGACGGGAGCGATGAGGAGGAGGAGGAAGACGAGGAGGATACCTGAAGCTGCACCCGAACCTCCCACAGGGGGGACGTAGGGAACTTATGGCTCACAGTAATAGTGGATGCTGATAAGGTCAATAAATAAATAAGGGAGGAGATACGACCGAGGGCGAAGAGTCAGGAAAGAAGGGGCGAAAAAAAAGCCGAAGAGAGGGGGGGCCAGCCCGAAGTAATGTGTTAAACGGTTCCGGGCTGGTCCCAGCCTCAAGAGTTCACAGGGACCACTAGGAGTCGCCCTCCTCCTATGCCCCTAAAAAAAAAAAAAAAAAAAAAATTATTACTGTTATTATTATTATTACTATTACTACTATTATTATTATTATTATTATTATTATTATTATTATTATTACTATTATTATTATTACTATTACTATTATTATTATTATTACTATTATTACTATTATTACTATTATTACTATTATTACCATTAATATTATTACTATTATTATTATTATTACTATTACTATTATTATTACTATTATTATTACTATTATTATTACTATTACTATTATTATTACTATTACTATTATACTATTACTACTATTATTATTACTATTACTACTATTATTATTACTATTACTATTATTATTACTATTACTATTATTTTTCGCAGGGGGCAACTATTGTGCATGGTTGCTGGGGCATAACGAACCCCCGGGTTCCTGAGTTCAGTACACAGCACACAATCACCAGAACAGTACACACCTACACTCACACTGACATAAGCACACTCACAGTACACACCCCAGGGTTACCGTCCCTGGGGATACCCTTTCCCGGGATACGTGGACCCAATCCAAGGTGGAACAGCTACGCCGAGGGATGCATGGCCAGGGGGGAGCCTGGTCTCCAGTAGCGAACTCCGTGGTACCAGGCGACACCCGGTTTAATTGTAGCCTTCCCCCGGCATGCGGGGCTCTGCCGGGGGTGACCGTCTAATTCCCTAGCTACTCGTGGGAACAAAAATGAAGAATACAAAAAAAGAAAATGAAAATGAAGGCACAGAGAAGAAGGATGCAGGAGCGAGCGGAAGCTCAACAACACTGAGAAACCCCTTGACGGCACTCGAGGAGATGCGGCAGGAGGACATGGAACACCTGAAGAACATGAAGAAGACTTTGGCTGAAATGCTGGCAGCGACGAAGAAGCAGCCAAACATCAGCCAAGTCGTCAAAGTAGGGCTGACTGCAATGGTGGAACTTTGTGATGCCCTGGTCACTCAGGAGAAGAAGAGGACTTCACTTCAGAATAAGCTGAAAGAGGAAGTGGAGAAGCTGTCCAAGTGGTCTCCCTCCAAAAAGGGGGGCACAGGAAGCAGGAAACGACGGAAGGAAGAGCTGACTGATCTCAGTGATTCTGAAGAGGAAGAACTAATGGAAACCGAAACCGGTGGTTCAAGCCAAGTCGTTACTGACTCGGAGGCTTCAAGCTTACCAGACAGGACCAGATTCCAAAAAGGCAAGCAAGACCTAGGTAAGGAGGCTCAAAGGAAGGCTGCCCGTGAGGCAAAGAGAGAGGCGGACAGATTGACGAGAATTCGGAAGCAAGCAGAAGCAGAGTCACGAAAAAAAGAAGCAGAGAAGAAAAGGAAGGAAGAAGAAGAGAAACGACGAATTGAGCAGGACAAAAGGAGGAGGCAGAAGGAAGCGACCAACAAGGAGAAGCGGAGGAACTTGAAGAGACCGCAGGCCTTGGTCATCAAGGTATCGGCTAAGGTTCCGTATGCTGAGGTGCTCCGGAAATTGAAGCAGAATGTGAAACCGTCGGACACCAACACAGAGATCAGAGCAATCAAGAAAACAATGGCAGGAGACGTGATGCTGGAAATGGAACCATCCTGCGGTATCACAGGCGATTTCAGAAAGGCTGTCGAGAATGCGGTGGGAGAAGGGCTAGTAAAAGACCTCAAGCCGCGGGCATCTCTCGAAATCAGAGATATTGACTCCCTTACGTCCGTGGAGGAAGTGAAAGGAGCAATTGAAGATAAGCTGGGAGCAAACAGAGAAGACATAACGGTGAATCTGACTACCCCGAATGGCAGGCAGCAGATCTTGGCCATTGTCTCCCTCTCAGGAGGGGACGCTGAGAAGCTAATCGAGGCAGGAAAGATCAGGATAGGGTGGGTGAATTGCCGTATCAGAAGAAGAGTGGATGTGCCCCGATGCTTTAAATGCATGGGCTATGGTCATTTGGCCAGGGAGTGCAAGGGCCCGGATCGAGCGGCTACTTGTCTCAAATGTGGCGAGATTGGGCACAGGAGAGCTACGTGTACAAGCGATGCGAAGTGCCTTTTGTGTGCCGAGCTAGGCGTTGCGGACAGCCATGTGGCTGGCAAAAAAGGTTGTACCGCCTTTCGGAGGGCCCTTGAAAGGAGGACAAAGTGGAGGACATGAAGGTTCTTCAAGTCAACTTAAATAGGAGTGCAACGGCAAATAGTTTAAAGGAGAAGATTGTTCAGGAAAAGAAGGGGGATATAATGCTCGTTAGCGAACAATATACCTATGGAGATAATGGGCAGAACTGGTTCGAGGATCCATCCCGTACTGCCGCCATTTGGGTGGTGAATCGGGCTGCTGTCCATGTGGAAGCAAAGGGAGTAGGCGAGGGCTATAGTTGGCTTAGGAGCAAGGGTGTAACGTACATCAGTTGCTACCTATCACCCAATGACCCTATTGCCATATATGAAGAGAAACTAAAGGGCATAGAGGACGAAGTCCGAGGTATGAGGGGAGATGTGCTAGTAGCAGGTGACTTTAATGCGAAGGCGCTGGAGTGGGGGGAACCAGAACCAGACAGCAAGGGACGAAGAGTCATGGAAATGGCATCACGACTGGGATTAGTCATCATAAACGAAGGCAACGTACCGACTTTTCGGAGGGCTGGATGTAGAGGAACCATACCTGACATCACTATGGCCTCGGAGAACCTCGCAGCACAGATTAGCGAGTGGGAGGTGCTGGAAGATTATTCTGCCAGTGACCATCAATACATTCAGTTCAGAATTGGAGGAAACGTACCCAGGCAAGAGGCGGCCCCACCTCCGCGTTGGAACGTTGAAAGACTGGATAGGGATCTTTTCGAAGCAATGATCCAGATGGGCAGAGCGAGGCTGGAACAGATAAAACGGGGAGCTGTCGGCGGGGGCCTTGCTGTGCTGCTGGTTACAGCGACCATGGGTCTACTGACCAGAGCCTGCAAGAGCTCCATGCCAAAGAAGAAAGCCATGAGGGATCGCCGCCCCGTATACTGGTGGAACCAGGAGATTGCTGATCTGAGAAAAGGCTGTTTTCGGCTAAGAAGGCTTGCTCAAAGAACCAGGAGGGATTCCCTGGACTTTCAACGAAGGATGGACGAGTACAGGATAGCAAGGCGGGCCTTGAAGGTCGCAATAGCCCGAAGTAAGGCTGCTAAGTGGAGAGAACTATGTGAAGACGTGGAAAATGATCCTTGGGGACTTGGGTATAAGATTGTGCTCAAGAAGCTTAGGGGAATGGACCCAACTTCAGAGATGCCAGCCGATGCTAAAGATAGGATTGTGGAGGAACTGTTCCCTACTCATGAGCTAGAGGACCGGCCGCATGTTGAAGTGACTGGCGAGATACCTCTCTTTACCACGGACGAGCTTGTGCGGGCGGCAAAAACTATGCGCAACAGGAAAGCTCCTGGTCCAGATAGGATCCCTGTGGAGATACTGAAGATCGTGGTGGATACTCATCCAGAAACACTGTTAGACATGTATAATGCATGCTTCGTAGAGGGAATCTTTCCTGAGCGATGGAAGGTTGCAAAACTTGTTCTTATCAAGAAAGGGAAAGGAGATCCCAACACGGCATCAGCTCACAGACCCCTGTGTATGCTTGACACTGCAGGGAAACTGTATGAGAAGTTGCTGAGGCAACGAACACTGAGTGCTGTTTCGGAGGCCGGTGGCCTATCCTCACGGCAGTATGGTTTTACGGCCTGGAGGTCTACGGTTGACGCCATTAGTGAAGTAGTTGCTGCTGCGCAAGCCACACAGACGGGTAACCATCGGAGCAGGGACATCTGTATGGCTGTTACCCTGGATGTTCGGAACGCCTTCAATTCGGCAAGATGGAGGGACATACTACAAGCGCTGAGGGGCTTCAACGTGCCAGCGTACCTCTACCGGGTCCTTCAGGATTATCTGAAGGATCGATGGTTGGAATATGACACTCAAGATGGAATAAAGAGGAAGAGAGTCACATCAGGGGCGGCTCAAGGCTCAGTTCTTGGCGCGAACCTCTGGAACTTCAACTATGACGGAATACTCCGACTTGAAATGCCAGATGGTGTTTTTCTAGTGGGGTATGCTGACGACATTGTGGCGGTAATAAGGGCAAGGACTATACAACATCTACAGTTCAAGCTCAACCAGACGATGCGGCGAGTAATGGAGTGGATGCAGTCTAAATCCCTCTCTCTCGCAATACAAAAGACGGAGATCGTTCTTCTAACACGGAGGCGAATTGACCGACACATTCCGCTGCTCGTGGGCGATCAAACCATCGAAACATCAGACGCGATTAGGTACTTAGGAGTGATGCTTGATGGAAAGCTTAGCTTTTTTACTCACATATGCAAGGCTGCGGATAAAGCGGCAGTCGTTGTGGGAAGGTTGGCACGGCTTATGGCTAACATAGGCGGGCCTACCCCCTCAAAACGCAGGCTGTTAATGCGAACGGCAGACACAATCATGCTGTACGGCGCCGAAGTGTGGTCGGAGGCACTGAGGTTCCAGATGTATAGGCAAAGGATGGAGTCTGTACAAAGGAGAGGAGCGCTGCGCATATGTAGTGCATATAGGACGGTTTCAGCTGCTGCGGTGCAAGTCATAGCCGGAGTGATTCCGAGGAACGACGGCGAATTTACCAGCGTAAGGAGGAGAATGCACCGGAAACGGTGAAAAACGAGGAACGACGGGAGACCATGCAGAAATGGCAGAACAGATGGAGGGCAGAGAGCCGTGGACGATGGACTGCTCGGCTCATCTACAGGGTGCAGGATTGGTTCGATAGGAAGCACGGGGAAACTAGTTACTATCTCACCCAATTCCTCACAGGCCATGGATACTTCCGTGCATATCTAAAGAGGATGGGAAAGACCACAGAGGCGGAGTGTCTATATTGCCACATTGAAGACGATGACGCCCACCATACCTTCTTCGTGTGCCTACGCTGGCAGGGGATGCGAGGCAGCCTGATGGAGGGGATCGGGGACCTGGAGCCAGAAGCTATACTGGAGAAGATGCTGTCGTCAAAGGAAAATTGGGACGCTGTGTACTCCTATGTCAGGGCGGTACTCACGACGAAGGAGAGGGATAGGGGATGGGAGGGAATTGGAATTGATCCATCCCTCCCATCACCCCCTCTCTCATTGGAATAGATACAGTGTAGTAGTGGCGATTTGTGCAGACAGGGGAAGGGAAAGGACTCACAGTGCGCGAGTGCAGTGTAGAAATGACGTTTACCTATATAGGCATGGAATGGACCTAAGAGGAGTGTTTAAGGACAGGAGGGCCTTTAAGCCACGTAAGGGGCTGCCCTGAAGTAATACGTCAAAGTAGTTCCGGGGCAGTTTCTGGATGTTATTATAAGAGGTTTTAGGTTTTTAGTCGGTAGGAGTCCGACACTGTTCTGAGTTACTCATTGAGTGCTCAGTTCGTCCAATGCAGAATTTTCCTTTACCTCTTTAAAAAAAAAAAAAAAAAAAAAAAAAAAAAACTATTACTATTATTATTATTATTACTATTCCAACTACTGTTTCTTGCATTTTTGAAATTTTACGTTGCTGCTCCCAATCAATTATTGGTTCAATCAATTTTTTATCGTACGACCAAATGCATGGGGTACTACGTCAATCGTCAGATGTGTGTTTGCAGTGACCTACCGTTTTTTGTTTATTATTTGAAATAATGAGGCTTTGGAATCGAGCATGAAATAAACAAATTCTCAAAATTTGACGGTTTACGTTTCAAGGTATGGAGAATCCGAAAAATGCAATAAAAAAAATCCTGGGGGGAGCTCGATGGTATTGACCACAGAAAACACGTTTGGACTAATTTCTTCAACATTTCGCTAATTCATGCAATTTTCTAATCATATATCGAATTTTATCGTTTTTTATTTCTGAATGTTCGGCATCAATCTAATTTTTTATAATCACGTTACCTACCTACCCATATTTGTTGTTCGACTGGGGGGGCTCTAATCAGAATGTTGACTCATCTGTCAACTGACAGCAGGGGATGAACATCAACAAGGATATCAGGAGATAAAATCGACGGAATATCGATGAGGATGGTATTAGGTACATACCTATTCTGCCGGAAACATTATGTACGTCCTTGGGAGGAGACCAGCGGGGACACACGACAAATAAACGAAATACTGAACCGTCACGGAAAATCCTGTTCTCGCCCAACCCCGACGTACATACGTGACTGTGTGCGAGAGGTTACACGATATTATACCTCAATATTCAAAGGGTGATGACGTTTGAAAGCTTCTATCACATACACATACATATTTAGTGAACCCAAAGGAAGATGAACCGCACAATTTTACTGCCTAACTACAACATAATTATGCACTAACTACCTACTTGAGGATCGAAATTAGGGAGGTACCTACGTTACTACGTTGTAAGGAACTAATTGACGACTACCTCATTAGATCCTACCTCAAACAATTTATCCATACATGAAAAAGTAGGTACTGCATTACTAAATATTCGTAGGGAACTTACGTGAATACTCTTCTTACACGAACTTTCTGATTTCTCCATAGACGATCCTTCCAACTTGTTGTTGTTTGGTGCTATTCCTTTCTCCTTCTCGTTGTTTAATGACGTGTTCTATTCACTTCCACAGAAAACACTACTATACTAGGTACGTTCACTTCTATTGTGTGAGATATTGAAGCATCGCGGAAAATAACTAACAACTTGTGAAACCAGAGGACACGGCCATCTTCCCATAGAATACTGAGCAACAGGAGCAGGAGCTTCGCGCACTTTTTAAAACGAGGCGTTCACATAGCAATAAACATTATTCACTGTTGTACACAAACGTTTGGATGATAAAACAGAATGATGACTTTCAACAGCTGAAGGACACCCTTTCACGATTATTATGACTGAATTAATGCATCGGAATAAGCCTTCTACACTGTCACAAGTGATGAGTGTATGAAAAAAATCCAAGGGGAGGAGGTAACCTTCTCCTCCTGTTCTGTGGGCTGCAATAGCCTCTTAGTCGCCCCTATAGTAGGAAAATATATTGAGATGCACTCTGAAGGCCCAATCCTGTAGGAAATTCATTTGATGGTTATTCTCACAATATGGCTAGTCTGGCTGGGGCTTACAAAGATGATCGTCGCCACAAGTATACATTTAGGTATATATATATATATATATTTATATATGTGTTTATATATGTATGTGTCATTCCAGACGATAACTCTCGAAAGAATTGAGATAAAAAGTTCAAATTTGCACGAAAAATCTGTCTTGGCAATCCAATGATTTTCGGACGAGGAGTCCACAATTTTGGCAACAGGTGCAGCGTCTGAATGAAAATAATATCAATAGGTAGGTACTTACGAAAAATCTACAGGTTCCGACGATATTCAGAACTGAGTGAAATCAACACCAAAAATTATTTTGTCAAGAAATTGTACTCCCAAGGTCGTACTTTTAGAAGCTGTAGGCCAAAATATACTAACCCATCAGTGGGAAGCTCCATAACACTATATATATTTTGTTAGAAACCATTTGGAGATCAACACAGATGATGAAAGAGTAGTTGTGAAAATATAGCTTCAGAAAATTATATCATACATTGTTTCCAGTTTTGCTCCACTCACCTCAAGGGGATCCCAGCAATACCGTGCCCTCAGCGTCCCAGAACTCACGCAACAAATGTTCGATGCCAAGAACATGATGGCTGCTTGCGACCCCAGACACGGACGCTACCTCACAGTCGCTGCTATTTTCAGGTACGTGTGTAAATGAATAGCAACAGCCTTTCCATGCAGTCAGCACCACTGCCGCCACCGCCACCACCGAAACAAGCGGATGGTCCTGGAGCCCATCTAGAGATGGACCAGTGATAAGTAACAGAGGTTGGGATATATATATCGGTAGCACACGAACCGCCCGTGTGCCAGTCTAAAAGGGTCAATTAAAAATAGTTCAATTCAAGAGATGGCTCAAACGAGTGAATTGTTGGTAGAAGATTGCCACATCGACCGGCCTGTCTGCTTCCACCTATGGATCGCCATTCTCACTGAATTAAAATAATTAATTTTCGATCTTCTATTGCCGTTAGCTTCCTCATTGAACCTTCGTGGTCTGGGGATGAGATATCTTGGATTCTATAGGATAGCGGCTTGTGATGAAAACAAAATCCGTTTTTACTCTCGAGATCATTTCACTCCATCGTCTCAACAAACACTTTGCTGTGCCTATTTTATTTCATCACTTTTGATGCATTATTCTGTGGATAATACACTTATTTCTTCGCAAAGCAAACAATTTTTTGAACACCCCCTCAAAAAACTTTTCTTTTACAAGCTTTAAGTAGAATAGGTAATTACTGTTTATGCATTAAATTTCTTCGTTGTTCCAATATTTTTACCTATTCCTACCTATTGTTACCATTTCTTTGGGGGAAAAAATGGTTCTGGTATAGGTAGGTAGGTAGGCATCCACCTTATTTTATTGAGTTAACCAGGTTAATCTTAGTAAGCTGAAAGTTCTTGAAATGAGTCTTATAATTTAATCTGCAAAAGCTGTGGTAGCTTGCACTTTTTTAAGGAGGTAGTTATCTCCGGAATTCTTTAAATATACCTACTTTATTTTCAATGAACTATTTGTAAATTAATCATTTTGGTTTATTATTTTCAAGTGGGATATGACGGCTGCTTGGAGGTGGAGAGTTGGAAAGCAGTATTACTGAACCAAACTCATCGTTATTTTACTGATGAATGGCCCGATGGTCCTGCAGTCCAACATAAATATGTGATATAGGTACGTTGCGAAACTATCGTAAAACTCTTAAACATTTAGAAAAAAATTTGTTGAAAAAATGCAACGAACATAAAAAAAATATTGAAACTGATGATTCAGAAACTCATGATCAACCTGATGATTCAGAACCAGAAAATCGAATTTTCCTGAGAAAACCCAAAAAAGAAATGACCTTCGGGGAATGGGTTTTCATGTATTTTTGTCAGCGCTTATTTTGATATCACGAGAGATATTGAAATTGATTTGCAGAAAATGGCACGAGTTTTGGAAAGGGCAGGTCGGAGGAGAGTGATTATGTGCATTGACACGAACAGTCGGTCAGCTGCGTGGTATGACACTTCAAAGTTGAATCTGGAGTTGCTCTAAGGTTGTTTGGCAGAGCAGAGAAAGGGCCTGCGCGATCTTGTCCGGAAGTAAATGGAAAACGGCGGGAGTGGTAGTGGAAATTTTCGGAAGCCTGCGAGCGAAAACGTAATGAGATCCGCTACGACGGCCACCTTGCCGAGAGACAAGTGATGTGCACTCTCAACCCACCTTGATTCCTGCATACACGCTGCTCTTTAAGGCAAATTTTGTGGCGGCATCGCAGAATGCTCCAGATCTCAAAAATTCAGAAAAAATCTAACTATTTAAAAATGCGAGAAAACCCACACCTCAAAATACAATTTTCTGAGATAGGGATACGCTGGATATCAACCCCTATTTTTCACTCCTTAGAGTTGAGTGACAGTAGCGCCAAGCTTCGAGGATCAACTGCAACCCAAATAGGACCTACAAACCAAATTTCGAGGACGTCACTGGATGATGCGAGAGGTGGGGGGAAAGGCGAGGGACGAGGTGGGTAACCTTAGGAATGGGAGAAGCAAATTTTGGTTGCGTAAAAGGCTTTGCATATGAGTGGGAGAAGATTCTCCAAAGGTTTTCTATCAGAAACTGAAAGAGGATGTTTTACAAATTGCTAAAGAATATTACGATAAAATTGTACCCATGAAACCTTTGACTGACCAACAGGAACAGGAATTCAAAAATGTAAAAACTTGTCACATTTGTGAAAGAAGTTTTAACGAATTGCCTCCAATGCTTGAAAAGAAACTCGAGGTAAAGGAAAAAGCTTTGGTCTACTTTCAAGTTCAAGGAGACAAAAGTAATGCAACCAAAATACAAACGGAATTGAAGGATCTGAAACAAAATATCAATATGAATAAAAGTCGAGTGGCTGATCATGACCATTTGTCAGGGGAATTTAGAACGTGGGGTTGATCTAGGATACCAGGGAAGACCTACGTCAGGAAAATTCAGTCAACTGACTGGGAATTTCGTTTAAAAACGGTTAGTTTTACACGTAATGAAAAAGCTCTCGCGATTAGCGGGAGCGAGGGCACAAGTTTTGGACAACATGCCCTCCTATTATGATGAACTTGGTTTTGTGCTGCCTTCGTTTCTCTAATTTACCTATACCTACCTACGTTATTGATAAGTACTTACCTATGTCGTTAAATCTAATGTAGTTTTGTTTGATGAAGCTCAGAAACGCCAAAACGAGTAAATTCTGAGAAAACTTCGATCATTCTAGGGATTGATTTTCGTAAAATGAAAACGACATTTTAAAAGAGAAAAGTTCTTTTGAAAATTTCAGCAAAATTTAGGGTAGGTACCTACCTGTTGAAGTTGACCTTGAATCCTCATTATACCTTTCAATAAGAGAGTCAATACAGTAAATTTTTCTAAAAATTCCACGTTTTGCGGGTTCATCCTCACACAAATGTTTTTGCTCATTTCAATTAATGGCAGGAGCCATCTGTGACTTCAATTTACATCGTGTTCGCGAGGAAAATATCTGCGTTTCTACTTCAAATTACCAAATGCATCCAAACACACAGGTATTTTTTAATTTAACGAGAAAATCTCAAGGGACCGGAGAATTTCTTAAAATTACCGAGTTTCACTTTTTATGTGAGTAGGTTGAAGAAAAAGACTTCAGTTCCACAAATGTTTTCAGTTTTTCACTATATATATTTCAGACACTTTATACCCAACTTCAGGTGGTTATTTATAGTTCTTAAAAAAGTTTTTTTCGATGCGAGAGAGCATTCTGAATGAATCCGTAGATGTTACAAAAATATATAGGTATGGTAAATAAATTTGGATGGCTGATTCAACATTGTAAGCTATGAATAAGTTTTAGTTTTGTCATAAACTGACATGAAATTATTTTTGAAGATTAGAAAGTAAAATTCAGAATTAAATTACAAGTGTGCGACACCCCCTACCGCGTTTCCCACTACCTATGAGTGACTCCAGGCGATATCTGACTGTGGCTGCAGTGTAAAAATTTAAAAAAATAAAAACGCTGCAAATTATTAGGCAACTAGACCCCAAATGAGACCTACAAACCAAATTTCATTAATTTTGGTTCATGGCAACTAAGAAAATTGTGAAGTACGGCGTACGGACCCCATGACACTAGCGCAGCAATGTTTGCTGACGATTATGCAATACTCTCCCGCGATACATCTGGCACCAGTTAATGACCTTTGCCACCAAATCCTGGTAGAATGTTCTTATAAAGTAATAATATAAATAAAGCCACTTTCGGAAATTTTCAAAATCTGAACATTAATTACTTAACAGTTTTTTGAGCAGTGGGCCAAAATAAGCATACTTTCCGAACCTCTATTCCTAGCTGACGGAAGTTCAAATGTTTGACCTTCTACAGTTGATAACGTCGATTACTGTACAACGCAAACTAAAACATTGCTCGCCATGGGATCCAGTGTTCGAGTGCTCTATTTGATTGCTCTGTCCTAGGAGGGGAATATCTCAACGATGAATTACTACTGCCTTGGAGACATATTGAATTGGCGTCCATGAAATTTGCGCCCATTACCTACGTCATATGATGTTGAAAGGACATCTTCGGCATATGTTTAGAACAATTCTCCGGGACAACCGCCAAAACTTCACTGTCGAAAATTTGGAAAATATAATGCCTCTTTCTGCCCGTTTTCAGATCGCGGGATAAAAAACAAGCGTGGGGTGATGTTACCCCAGAAACTATATGAAACTGATATTCCGCATTGTGACACCTTGACGACGTGCTACCACAGGATACAATCCCAAATTTTTACGAACTAAATCACTCGCAACGAAATCGTGGAAACCCATTTCAAAGAAAAACGGAGTTATTGAAAAATAGTCTATTTCCAGTTGTTTTTTACGTTTCACCATTGACCCCAGTTGAAAACAGGGCTGCATGTCAACATCACTTATTGGAAAAAATTACAGTAACAAGATAGCATTAAGACAACAATAACAAAAATGAGATCGAGGGATAGTGGAGATAGGTAGCTTTCGGCGCCGGCCTCCCCCCAACTCGCCAATGAGCGGCTCACTTTTCGTTTCGTTTGTCAGGAAAATCGACAAAGATGCCTTAATGATTGCGTCTCGGAAGCACCTCGAGGGTACACTCCTCAAGCCCAACATGGTCACCCCGGGGATGCAGTGTTCTAAAAGGGCTAAACCTGAAGAAGTCGCCAAGGCAACCTGTACTGCTTTCGCTAGAACGGTAACTACCTCAACTCCAAATAATATTTTCCAATATTTTCACTTATTAAAATTATTGTATACAACTACCACACCACCATTGTAATGAGGTATAGGCCTGATGGGATTATACACGCACCTAGATTATTATGTATTATAATTAGGAATCAGTCTTGATATCCATGATCAGACTGTCCGTGTCACAGTACATTAATTTAACATTTTCTCCGTATTGTTTTTTAATTGTGTTGTAATAAAAGTCGTACATTAGAGTTTTTGAAATTTCCAAAATACTCATTCCGATGTAAATAGGTTTGTTGGAAAGATATAAGTTACCTACCTATATAATGTTGCAACAATGTAACGGTGTTAAAATCACGCGCACTATCTATTGAATAATAACGGCATAAGAGCTGGTTGATAATAATTTATTCAACTATTATATTGTGTATCGAGATTATTTCTGTATTTTGTAAAGGGCTCAGCCTTATAGACAAATAAAACATTTATTATATTCTATTATTCTACGTATATAATGTTATTTGATGCGAATGTACGGGATCTTCTAAGTTCATAGGAAGTGGACAATTATTCTGACTTTGCTATCCATCCATAAAGCTATACTATGCATGGAAAAGCATTCAACAAAATAAAGAAGGTCCAAAAAAGACAATAGCAATAGGTACCTACTAACGCTTATTCTTCCTACAGTATAAGGTTGTAGTCTGGTTTTTTTCTGTAGTGGATTGTGTACAATGCGTGCCAGTATTTTACGGGGAAGAAGAAAGGATGACGCGAAATACAACGTTCGCGATGTGGTGGGCTCGGAGGCGGCTGATTCTCTGCCCTGCTCCACCGAAGGAACGTCGTTCTCCTCCCCCTCGTTCAGGAGTTCCACTTTTTCAATGCGCGAGATTCAATAATTAAATCATTAATTATTTTTTTTTGTTATTCATAAAGCATAACCAAGCTGCGACAAAATCCAAAACAGCCATAATCCTTCAAATGGAATAATATTCGAACTGGGGTTTGGAGGCGGCTACCGAAACCTCACCTCAACAAATCCGAACCGCGCCATGCGAAACCTCGCCTTTGTTTAGTGAGCCTTAGGCGGCTCGCATTTCATTGGCCATTTGCCATTGCAGATATGTCAAAACCGTTGGATCAGCTTTGAATTTCTTGGTGGGTGGAACATCGACATCATCAGCACACTTGGTGTCGCGCTTACTGCACTGATGTATGGGTTCGGGTAACGAATTGAAAACATCGGATCTCATTAAAGTTTAACCAAAGTGTCGTCAGTGTTGGCATGTAAGGGAAAATGGCATCTGCAGTTACCAAATTGTGATCGAGAATCAACGAGTTCAGGTCCCCCCCCCCAATTTGATGGTTTCCGTTTCAAGGTACATACAAATCGTCTGAGGGGGGGGGGGAGGAGGATCAGGTTGCTATACACATAGCCAACAGAGGGGGAAGGAAAAGGTTTCTATATGCCCATCCAAAAGCGAGGTGCGAAGCACCGAGCATGCTATTTTAGCGGGCAAAATGGATATCAATCCTTTTTACGGCTGAGGAGGTTGTCTTGGCGGGTGCCTAAAGTTTACAGCAGGGTTGTGTTTGTTTCCCTCGTTAAAAAAAAAAAAAAATAAAATAAAATAAAATAAAAATAAAAATTATGATACGCGCCGAAACCAAAAATTGTGTAGAAGGGTAAATTGGCTGTGGGTGCGTGCATGGGGGCCTTGTCCCGATCTGGATGTGAAACTCTGGAGTCCCAAATCAGAGTTTTTGATGCGATGGTGGGGGGGAGTCTCCTGTACACGGCACCAGTCTGGGCACATAAGAAAAAGAGATCCTACTGAGCACAATTTCCATATCACTTCATATAAGGAAGAAACAACCATCCAACTGGGGCAACCTCCCATCTCTCTCAGAATACCAACTTCATGAGATGATGGCTGTCTTCCCCACTCAAAAAACATTTTGCCTATTACCTTGTGGTCACAAAAAGTCAACTTTCGAAATTCAATCGTGGCAACCCCCTAAAAGGTGCCATTTGACTAGAAAATGAGATTCCCAAAGTTTTAGGTCGATCGGATAGCATTAAACCGTTCCGCATCGAGGTTGAATTTGCGCACTTAAGACACCGAAAACTTTGACGAACCATGACGACGAAAAATACTGGGATCTCACGGCCGATTCACCGCGCCCTTACGTCCCACCGGAGCTGAGACGGCAGTTGTTCCTCCTCAACCCATTCCCGACTCCCAAGGGTGGACCTCCACCATGCCCGGGTTCTTTTTGGATGAATTTGCTCGGTTTGGTTAAGGGCGGACCTCCACCATGCCCGAGATATTTTAGGGTTTGTTGCCTGGTTTGGTTAAGGGTGGACCTCCACCATGCCTCGGATCTTTTTGGATATGTGTGCTCGATTTGGTTAAGGGCGGACCTCGATGGGGAAAAATGAGTAGGACGATATCGAAGTTCGTTCATTAAACGAATGCCACTCACCAGAATTGCCTCTAAATTCCAACCTTCCGGAGGGGGTCGATTTTTGCCGTGCCAGATGAAAGAACGGGACATAAAGGCGATTTCAATGCGGTCTCACGGAACTGGACACTTCGTAGGAGAACAAAACCGGGAGCTGCCATTTGACCCTTTTCCTCGCTCCGAAGCACCGTTATTTTCAATTTCAGAAATTATGGGAAATTTAGTTGAAGTAGTTTCCAAAGAAATTTTATAAACACCCCCCCAAACCGCCGAACAGTAAACCATGATAGATTGTGCCAATCCATGATATACCATTTTCAAAGACTCAGCGGACAGACAATTTCGAATTTCATGGCATATAGTTGGTTAGGTTCGGTTTGATACGGGACCATTTGCGATCCAACAACGTGTACCCTCAAAATTTCAGCTCTCTACGACTATTTTTTCGCGTAGTTAGAAGCGTTACAAGGAAACCGGCAACATTTCATCTTCGCGCATGCGCAGACGAATGCACAAATACCTCTTCACCGACCTACTACGCTCCCTCGGCATCGCCAAAATTCGCACCACCCCTTACCACCCTCAATCAAACGGCAAGATAGAGCGGTGGCACCTGGTCCTCAAACAAGCAATAGCCACCTCCGCCTCAACCCCCTCTTGGACCAATCGACTTAATATTCGGTCTTCTCGTCCCCAAAAACATGGAATACGATACCTCAAAATCTCATTTTACTACTATGTTACTAAAACACAAAAAGTACCTATTTTTATACACAATACATATTCACTCATAACTCCGCTGGATATATTCAGATCGGGCTGAAAAGTTTCGGGACACAACTAGGGCCCAAATGGAGCATGTGTGCGAAAGAACGATATTTTTAGACCGAAAATGAAGCCTGTACACGTGATACGGCGGACGGCGGACGGCGTACGGCGGACAGCGTAAGTAATGGCTTTTAGGTGATACTGGGCCAACAATCAAAGATAATCTGTAAAAAAAAAAGTCGAGTCTAATATGTGTTTTGGGGGTTTTGGATTTAGCCCATTGGATGGATGTGCCCGTAAAACAGTTTTTTAGGACAACATCTCAAAATCCGCGAAAAAAGGTATCGTTGATTAAAAATCACGCGGCTTTCAATTTTCAAGCTTAATCAGTTACGGGAGGCAGTTGGACTAGAGTGGGGGTAATTACATGAGTTATCTCACGTATAATTGAAAACATTAAATAATAAATTAATAGAAGAATAGTTATTGCGTTAAAATGATGAACCTTAATAATTAATAGTGAATCGTTTGAATACCCAAAATATAAATAATAGGTACAAGGAAAAAAAAGCCCGCAGTAACTACAAGGAGGAGGGGGAAGAGGAAAATAAGTCATAGAGGAGCGCACCACCTTATTATAAAAGAGGGAGGTTTTCTTCCCCTAATTGCAGCCGCTATACCATACATAACTCTACCCTTGTTCCGGAATCCGTCAGATTCCGAACATCAAAGATCACCCTAATTTATTTGATTAGCTGAAAGGCGACATATTAAACAAAAGTACCATCCGTGCAGTTTCCTTTTTCATACTGTACTGCTAAATAGCAGCGACTGAGAGGAACAGGGAAAAAAGTAGCTGATGGGTGAGTTACGAGCTTAGTGGGTAGGACCTATAACAAACTTTTCCATGATAGCATTTCAGGTAAATCCTCCTAGCGGTATATTACCCAAATAGGTGAAATGTATTGATGCCCATAGAACAAAAATGTGGACCAAGAAACTGACCTCACTGCGTCAAATTATACCAGTATATTATTACCTTTAGAACCAAAATCCATGTCAACGCATGCGCACATGGAACCAGTCATGTGCGATTTTGACCAAAGAGTGGAAAATTGAGGTTCTAACGAAGTTACAGCCTCATATTTACGTTAAAATTTGGTCTAAAATCGGCTTTCTTGCGCACACAGTTTGGGTCCCCAAAATCTTTTTATCTGCCCCGCGGATTACATTCAGTGCATGCATTGACGCTCACTGCTCTTCTCGTTTGTCCAGCTCAATTAAAAAACTTCGTATATTTAACGTTATGTAATGTAATGTAATGTTATGTTATTTTGCTTCCGAGTCTGTTCTATTTTATAATGGGTCACTCTGATTGTGACGAGGAAGCTCCTGTGCCATCATCTTGGCAGTGTATTTCTTCATTAGAATCGGATTCTGATTCTAAATGACAAAGAATAGCTTTCGTTTCAGAGGACACATACATATTCAGAGAAGTACAGAATCTGGTACTCGGCAGTTCAAAGAAGTACAGATTCTGGTACTCGGCAGTTCAAAGAAGTACGGAATCTGGTACTCGGTAGTTCAGAGAAGTACAGAATCTGGTAATCCCCAAAATTGATTTTTTATGAGTCAAAAACCTGCGAAATCGTCTGAAATCACCATCAACTTGTATAATAACACTAGAAAAAGTGTCAACACGTGGATCAAGACGATTAAATGGTACAATCAATGATCAAGGGTAATTTGAAGAAAAAAAAAACGCTGCAAAAATTTTGGCAATTCATTTGTTTATTCCATGTACAATAATTAAAATAACTATTTTTTATGATTTCCAGCAATTTTGGCTCTCAAAAACAGAATTAGGAAGCAATTAGCTTCTTTGTAAACCAATTCCCTATCAAGTAAACAAATTCCCTACCAACGGAATCCTAAATAACGTCTTTCTTCAAATGAACTCATTTCAAACAAACTCAGTTTCATTACGCCTTGCATGATTATAATCAGCTGTTTCTGTATCAGTGATATCGGGGCTAGATGTTTACCGAATGGATCACACTCACGTTGGCGAAGGTTTTCGGTTTAAACTTTAGGGCTTACTGTGAACGAACGGCTGGACGTACAATGCTCCGGGTAGTCTCAAAAAGTCTGCAAGTTCAGAATCATTTTAAAAACGCCAGATGCGTTAGTTAAGAAAATATCTGTTTTTTGCGCCTTTTGGTTTATTATTCATCGAATAATACAGCTATTTATTCGGTTCGGAAAACTGTTTTTGATCACCCCCTCAAATCATTATTATTGTTTAATGAGTAGATTCCAAAAATGTCCGTCTGCCATGTCATCGACATCTACCTTAATTTTCCACCTAAAAACACCGCTCTTTCGTATACAGGCTCCATTATACAAATTTATGGTGATTTCAGACAACTTCCCAGGTTTCTGGCTCATAAAAACAACATCAATTCTTCACTCCTTGCTAAAAATCAACTTCATATTCATTCTTCTCTCCCTAAAAAAACATGGAAAATGATACCTCACAAGTTCATGTTCACTAAAACCTCGAAAACCCTCAAACCTTATAGCATGTTTTTCTCTATCATACGTTTTCTTTTTGAAAATTGTCGTACTGTGAATTATTTTCATGTCAGAATAATCTATATTATGTTGTACCCCTCAAGTACGACACTCCAATGTAATATAAGATTTAACCAAATGAACGAGGAGAAGGACGAGCTGAGGTAAACGCCTCAAGATAAGGACTAGAAGGGGTTCTCAACTGTCGTAACGACCGCTGGAGGACGGGGGGCGAGGAGGGAGGTCTTAAAATGACGCCCGGCGCCCCAGCTCCTCATTCGACCGACCACTCTCCCACTTGCGACTTCTCTCTCGACCGCCCTACACTCTCGCTCTCTCTCTACTACCCTTTCCTGGACCTGCTGTGGTGATAACCACGTGGTGCTCCTTTCTCGTTCTCATTTCGTAAGCCGCCCTACATTTGTCGGCGATGGATATTGTCTTACCGTTCCAGCGATACCACAACGGGCGTGCTAACTTCTGTATGTATTTTATGAATTAAGCCGTTTATTTCTATAAAATGTAGGTACTTTGTCACCCGTGGCCCACCCAGAATATTTCATCACTCACCATAGATATTGATCATCGTACCTACTGTCAACATGTAACAAAATTATTATTCCCTTTCTGTATACGTACTGGTTGTCGACGAGGTTTTGGTTTATTATTCTGTGAATAATACACCACCTATGTAATTGCAATTAAATGCGTCCGAGACTGCAACCGGTAGTACGCTGTTGTTATATTCCTACACTTCGTCTCCGCAACATAGTAACTATAAAAACCCAATTAATTGCAGACGACATATCACAAAGTAATTTGTTAAAAAATCGGTTGGCTTACTTACCAACTGCTTAGTTTTCCCACACAAGATTGGCAAAGTGACAGCTATCCAATTATGTACCTAGCAATCTAAATTCCGTTCAACATCATGAAAGTAATTATAACGCATAGACTTTCTCGGACTTGTAAGAGAGAAACAATTTGATGATTATGCGGTTGTTGAGCCGATTTCGGTTTCATATTATAAAACTATTTTATAACAACTGTAATAATACCTACTGTCAGTTCATTATAGCAAGAGCTGAAATTTCCGACAAAATTCGGTAGGTATTACCTAGTGACTAAATTTTGCTTATCGGGAACGGTTGTGCTGTTAACCCAAATTTAGACGGGAGCGGTCATACATCTTTGAACCTTAGCCCTAGTTCGAGGTCGGGAACGCTCATATATTTTGCAAACAGCGATAAGTAACCATTACCTAATTTGGGAACGCTCGTGATATCACCCAGATGTACGAGCGGTCCCATGCGGTGATGCCCTTGATGTACGAGCGGTCCCATAAGGTGCAGCCCTTGATGTACGAGTAATAATTGCCTTGAGTTTTTTGACGTGACTTGAAATGGTCATGCTCAACATACCTACCTACTTGCCCAAGGTACATTAACCTTATCGCACGATTTATTCATGTACGTCTGCTAATTATGTATTGTATGCTCAAGCATCAGTAGATACGAAGAGATTGAAAAAATAACGAAGTTTCCTCAGGAATATCATCACTGTTAACACGGGGAAATTCCCCAACATACGTTTCTGGAACTGGAGTTGATGTCAATAATACGGGAAATAACGGAGGTCACAACTTCTTGCTCGAAACATGCAACTTCTTGTTACAACAGTTGGTGCTGTCAAATAACTGATGATATAAAATGTCAAATCTTAAGCTCTCATGGGACTAAAAGAACCCTGTTCAGTTGATCAGAAAAGCCTGAGTTGATCTCTAATCTGAGTTATTGGTGAATAGATAATAATTGGTACTAACATGAGGCCTTGCCTATCCTTGTGGCACCAAAAATATGGGAGTACTCACTAGCAATCTACATTTGTTTAGGAACCAACTCGGTCACAGTCTGCCGCAGGAAACTCCTGCACGCTCTGCAGCCAACCCCGGACCTGATGAACCCAGCCGTGACGAAAAACTACCAGCACCCACGGGACGGGAAGAACCCAAGGCTGAAACTAGACCCAGCAAGACGCCCATTATCGGATGGGAACCCGAGACTCTACGGTAGTTCACTAACGAGTACAGAGATCGGGGTCACATGTGCAAGGTGACACCACCCCCTCACAACTTCAAATCTGAAGAGGTCGCCCTTCGCAGAACATTGGACCCGTCACAAATGCCGGCTGTGTCAAAAATACGCCTCTCTCAAATTCGAGAATGTTTTTCGTAACTTTAGACTGTTATTCGGCCGCGGTCTTCAATTACTACTAATACTATTAAATTTACTAAATGTATATTATATCTAATGAACCGTGTTATCAGACAACGTCCTCTTTCTATCATGATTTTTGACAGAGATCGCACATCCCCACGACTCAAATCATCGTTGTGATTACGCTCGTCAAGCGTCTTGTCCTACCTACTGCACCACATGCCTCATGTAGACATTGCTACAATTCATTAAAGGTAGCTGGAGCAAGGCTCTGGAATGCTTTGCCCATTGAATGTTCGAGCCCTTCAAATGTTCGTTAAATCGAGAGCTTTCCAACGAGTGGTGAACGATTTTTGTGGGTTAAAAAGTGTAGAAAATGAACAAACCTAACAACGGGGTCGTTGTAAGCGGAAATCATTAGTCGAATTCGTGACAGATTACCTATTTTGAAAGTTGACGCAAGGCTCCTAGTGATTTGACATGAATTCTATGAGAATCTTCTGACTGTCTCAAGAAAATACAGCCGTTCCGCACCCAAACGAATTTGAAATTGTTTAGCCGCTTAAACTCCTTGCAAGCGCCGAGAAGTTTCCTGTTGTACTGGGTCAAACTGTTGTTAACGTAGATTCTATTGGATTCTCCAAGCATGAATCCCACGTTCCGAGTGTTGAAATCTTCAATTTTCCAGGCAGCAGCGTAAAAACCTTTTTTATCCAATTTTCGCACAAAAGAGACAACAATTGTGCCCGGGAAACCTGGTCGTGGATTCCTGGGTTTAATTCGATAGCAGTCATCCAGCATTTGCTCAGAAATAGGAAACTTTACTGAGTAGTGAGAATATACCTTTTCCAGAGCATTTTGGGGCTAAGTCCAGGGGCTAAGTCCGGCTGGCGTCATATTTGATGCATACCGAATTAACCGAATAGCGTCATACGTGAATACCTATAATTACCCAATAAGTTCAAGATTGCCCATATTTGAATGGGATATCCCAAAGATCACATTTTATATAAAATCAGTTATTTCTTCGAAAAATTCGCTCTTATAGCCATGCTGCATGACTGTGGTTTTTTTTTCTTTTCATCATCAGTTGGTGAATGCAGGAGAGGACGTTCTAGTGTTTTACAATGACAAGGCATCATTCAGTCAGTTTGTGTCAATGATGCTTTCTGAAAGGCATCGGATGGATGAATCAAGCCCATTAAGGTAAAGAAGTTTGAATTGAGAAGTATAGTATCACCAGTTGATCGAGTTTCGTGACCTGAAACAGCGGGTTTGATGTCATTATAAATTGAAATTTGAATATATATAATTTTAAATTTTTGTTAAGAGATAGGGATGAATTCAGGATGCTCCGAAACGGATTTACCTGTAAAACAATTTCCAGAATTCATGTTCTGCAAATTTTGGACCCATTGCAATAGGTTCATTTTCTTCGAAAATTCGCTAAAATGGTCCTTTATCGGTCCTTTGAAAAAATTTGTACCTATTGAGTATTGGGGAATATTATTGGTGAAGTACCTTTCGATCAATTCGTATGTACCTACAACAGATTTTAGTTACTTAGTAATACTGGGACTCGAATCAGGAGCCTTCAGAACGGAAGCCCGAAATTTACGACCACATCAAATAATCATGTTGATCAGGTAAAACGAATTGGTTGTGACTGTACTTTGTATGCCAAGATCCATCTTCTCTATTCCATCTTCAGCTACGGTGAGCGTCAAAAGAGTGCTCTGAATACTATCCCTGAGTTGATGGAAGCTCTCCTCAATCAGTGATACATAATTTTAAAACTATTGGTGATTCTATTTTTTATTCCAATATGGTTTTGGTAGGTACCTAGCTAATTTATGAAACAAAGTGAATTTTTCTGATCTTCAACCTCAATGCGGCACGAGTTAATGTTATCCGATCAACCTAAAACTATGCGAATCTCATTTTCTAGTCAAATGGCACCTTTTAGGCGACGCACCAACAATACAAATTAATGAAGAAATGGCCTGCAGTGCAGAACCACTAAGCTAAAGCTCTATAAAACCCCTAGTCAGGCCAGAAAGTATGATGCTACGGCTCTGAAGCATGGCTCATGCTGGCAGGAGAAGAGGAACGACTGAGGGTGTTTGAAAGGAAAATAATTCGAAGGATTTATGGATGAATTAAAATGGCTCTGGATGGAGAATGAGAAAAAATAGTGAAATCATTGAAATATTAAAGCAGGAAGACACAGTCCACTTCACCAAGGCAGGGAGAATACGCTGGTTTGGCCATGTTGAGCGAATGCCAGCCTTTTTTCTTGAAATTAACGAGGGTCAGGCTAGACTGTGCTAGTCTGTTAGAGATATAATTGATTTTTCATTTTTTTAAAATTCTTACAATCAAGCTGAATCTATAAATAATATTGATATTATTAGTACGTTGTCATTCTTTTGACGCACGTCACCATTCTTCTTATACAAACTTACCTACCATAGTTGTACGGACCTTGACAATCGCTCTAAAAGATTCAGAGGGTCATCACAGAAACTGGCTACGTTGCCTACGGTAAGTTGTTAGAACCTAGTTTACCTATTGAAAAAAGAGTAACCATTTGTCCTAGAGACTTGAAATTGTTCTTATTTTATTTGACATGTTATCTTCAACTTTTACTCCAATACTTTTTTCGCTAGATCCTATAGATTTTATGTTATTCAGCTTTTCCCATCTCAAAACGTGGTCCCCACCAAACCGACTAATTTGCGTTCATCGTTCAAGAATGGTACAACCCTGTGCTGGATGAGAAAACAAGAACACGTCCTACTGATTTCATCCCTAGATTTTAACAAAAATGTATACGTATGTGTCACTCCAGACGATATCTGACCTTGGGTATGTGATAAAAATACCAAATTTCCCCAAAATGTTCTTATTACCATACCTACAAAAGGATGAACAATTTTCAAAAATTCGAAGGGAGTCAAATTTGAGTTTATAGGGGTCAAAAATTAGTAAAAACTGCTAAAATTGATATATAAAATCACTGAAAGTGTGGTTTGTGTAAAACATTCGAAAAAAACTTAAATAAGAAAAATCAATATAGTTGTTATTGATTTACCCAAATCAAGGTTAAATGTTGTCGGCATCTTCCCAAGTGTTGTGGGAGTCATCAAAGCCCAACCATTTATCAAAGGAAGTTACCTACCTGCCTAGTTTAAAATGCAGAGATGAAAAGTCAGTAATGAGTATTTTCAAGAAGAGGCAAACACTATTTGTGATGAATTTAGAATTTTCATCACGGCGGTGTGGAAATAAGGTGAGTGAGTGAATTTAGGTAAGGAAGGAAAAGTCGCAGGCGGCTGTAGTCAACCGAACATCTATGACTTTAGGAGGAGAGAGAGGTGGATGAGGGAATTTCACCTAGGCGGCTGTAGTCAACCGTTCATCTAGGTGAAGGAGAGGAAAGGAGAGGTCCCTTGTCTAGGCGGCTGTATTCAACCGATCATCTAGACAAGGAGGAAGAGGAGAGGAGGTGAAATTCCCAGGCGGCTGTAGTCAACCGATCATCTGGGAGGTAAGGTAAGAGAGAGAAGAGAGAGCTGGTTAGAGGAAGTGTCGAATGAAGCTTGAGCGCCAGGATCCGGGGTTTTATAGTACTTGGGGGCCTCTCCCTCCAGCTCCTTGCAGGGAGCTGGTAGTGGGGCCCCAGGTTGAGTAACCCTGGGTTCTGTCGCCTGTCCCCACTCATATCTTTATTTCCGGAGTTTTAGTTTGGCGTTTGAATGTTGGTGAGAACTTAATAATATAGGAGTGTTCCCGGGAGGGACTCACGACAGAGGTCCCCCCAGTTTGAACCAATATTTGTGAAGCTGAAGGCGCAAGGTGACAGGAGCTGAGGGCTACGGCAAACAAAAGGTGGAGCTGAAGGCGCAAGGTGACAGGAGCTGAGGGCTACGGCAAACAAAGGTGGTGCTGAAGGCGTAAGGTGACAGGGGCTGAAGGCCGATGCAAACAGGTAGTTGGGCTGAAGGCCAGTCTTAAAGCTAGGAGGCTTAAGGATAAGGTAAGTACATGGGAAGGAACGGTAAACATAGAGTAGTAGATGGTAAGTAGAGTATAAGATAGATTAAGTAGAGTATAAGATATAAGTAGAGTATAAGATATAAGGCATAAACATTGGGTGATGATGAGTCGACAGATATAAACATTTTGCATTTATAAATGTGATCAATGTGAGTTTGAGTATTTACAATGATGAGGATGGAGTATGTACAAGGGATGAACGAGTATTTACAATCGATGGATGAGTATTTACAGATGATGGAGGAGTATGTACAAAAGATGAAGGGATATGTACAGAAGATACAGAGGTATGTACAAAAGTTGAGGGGTGTGCAAAAATGAGATCAACATGTGGGAGGCGGTCGCGAGAATCCGCCGTTTCCTGGGTGTGGTTAGTGTGTGGCGAGTGGTTGTGTGTGTGTGTGTGTGTGAGCGTAGTGTGTTGGGGGCAGTCGCCGGCGGCCGACGCGGTGAGGCGGCCACGGGGGGGCCTCGAGTTTCGGTACAGTGCGAGTGGGTTGATGAGACACCAGCACTGTCCCGGAATCTCAAGGCCCCGCCGTGATTGCTCATAGCGGGGCGGGGGATTTGGCCGCCGGGACGAGGGGGGTGTGAGGACGCTCCCTCCGTCCGTTCCGCCGCCCGGGCCGTTTCGTCCCGGCGGGAACTATTGGGGATATCCCCGACGATGGAGGGGAGGGAGGGGGGTCGAAGATGGAAAATTGGGGGGGAATTAAAACGGGGGGTTTCAAAATTGTAGGTTGAGCGGGGGGTGGTGGGTTTTTGGATGGTATGGGGGGTTTTTGAATGGGTGGTATTGAAATTTGAACGGGGGGGATTGAAATTTGAACGGGGGGCGGGGGAGGCATGAGTTCCGCGAGGCGGAACTCGTGAAGGATGGAATCCATCAGGGGGTCGGTTGGGGTGTAGGGAGGGTGTACCCCCGTGGCTTGTGCTACGCGAAATTCGCGTAGAATTCGCCACTGGGGGTACTTCCACCGTCGGGGCCGGGGAGGTAACCCGGAGATCCGTGGCGGAGAAAAATAAAGCGGTGTGGTAGGCCCGGGCGAAGGGGGTAGGGGGGAAAGTGGGTCCGGGACAAAAACGTCCCGGAGAATCGCCGCCATTTCCGGATCCGAGTCGAAATCCGGAAACGACGGAGGTGACGGGTGTTGCGGGAAGAGGTGATGTTGCATCGTGAACGGACGGTGGGAGACTGATACTGTTAGGTGTTGGGGTTAGCACAGGTGCGGGTTTGCACCTGGCTAACGGGACTGTATGTGGTTTGCCGTCAATTAGCAGGGTCGCGGTGGTATGTGTTGTGCGGATGACTTGAAAGGGCCCGGCGTAAAGTGGTTGGAAAGTTTTATGGATGCCGGGCTCTTTCAGTTACATGTGTGTTGTGGTGAAAAATCGTTTGGGATAAGTGGTGTCGTTTGTCGGTGTTGTTGAGTGTAGTGGTTCCCTGTTAATTGACGGTGTGTGGTGTGGAGTGAAAATGTCGGCCGGTAAACGTAGTGGGTCTTTAAAGGCGTTCTGTGCGGGGCTAGTTTGGTCTGAAGGACGGGCGGATGTTCGAAGGCTGAGTAAAATGTAGGGGAGAGATTTTGTCCAGGAAGGGGAATTTGCTGATGTAGAAATGGCCTGCTTCAGGACCGAGTGCCACCGCTCTATTTTCCCGTTGGATTGGGGATGGTAAGGGGTAGTGTGGATTTTTTGGATCCCGAGGGAGCGTAACAATTCGGAGAAGTGGGCCGATTCAAACTGCCTCCCTTGATCGACCGTGACTGTCCGCGGACAACCGTAACGGCTAACCCATTGAGAGAGGAAAACCGTTGCGACGGCGTCCGCGGTGATGGTGGAGAGGGGGATGCACTCCACCCAGTTGGTGGCACGATCGATCATCGTGAGGCAGTATTTCTTCCCCTCGGACGGGGGAAGGGGGCCCACTAGATCCAAATGTACATGCTCCCACGGGAGGGAGTCGGGGATTGGTTGAGGAGGGACATGCGGGTGGGCCGAGACTTTGAAACGCTGGCACTTCTGGCACCCCAGAACCCAGTTACGAATATCTGTATTCATATGGGGCCAGAAGTACCGCGTCTTGATGAGGTCCCGGCTCGCCCGAATGCCAGGATGGTGAAGGGAATGGTAGTGGAGGAACAACTGCCTCCTCAACCCCGGTGGGACGTAAGGGCGCGGTGAATCGGCCGTTACGTCGCACCAGAGGTCGAGGGGAGGCAGCTGTTCCAACTTGGATGCGGAAATAAGGTTGGAGAGGGCGGGGTCAGAGGTTGGATCTTGTTTTGACTTGATGGATTGAGGGGAAGGGAATGGCAGCAACTCCGCCACCGGCGCGGGGGTAGGGGTGGGTCGGGAGAGCGCGTCCGCCACGCAGTTGTCGGCCCCCGGCAAATATCGGATATCGGACGTGAACTGTCCGATAAACTCGAGCTGCCGGAGGCGACGCGGGGAGGCGGACTTGCGATTTTGAAGGAGGGCGTGGGTCAGGGGCTTGTGATCTGTAACGACAGAGAACTGCCTGCCCTCCACGAAGTCACGAAAGTGCTTTATGGCTTCGTGGATGGCGAGGAGCTCTCTGTCGAAGGTAGAGTAATTTTTTTGAGTGGGGGATAAGGTTTTGGAAAAGAAGCCAATGGGTTGGGGGGTGGCGCCGGTGTGCTGTTGGAGCACTGCCCCGATGGCCCAATCGGACGCATCGGTAGTGATGGAAAGGGGAGCGTGAGGGTCGGGGTGGGCTAATAGAGCGGCGTCTACTAGGTCCTGTTTGCAAATTTTGAAGGAGGCGGAAAGTTGGGGGGTCCAGGTGATGGGGCGGTTATCATTTTTTTTGGAGGGTTGGGGAATGGCGTGTATGAGTGGTTGTTGATGTTGAGCGGCGTGTTTTATGTGTCTACGGTAAAAATTGAGCATACCCAGGAAGCGGCGGAGCTCGGTGACCGTGCGGGGTTGCGGGAAGTCAACAATTGCGTGGACCTTGTCCGGGAGGGGTGTGATGCCGTCCGAGGATACTTGGTGGCCGAGGCAGCGGACGGAGGGTTGGCCGAGGACACATTTGTCTGTGTTGACGAGGAGGCCTTCGGTGGAAAAGATGTCTAGGACTTGCTGTAGGTGGGCGAGGTGTTCTTCCTGTGTCTTGGAGGCGATCAGGATATCGTCGAGGAAGCAAAATACGAACGGTAGGCCTCGCAATATACTGTCCATATACCGCTGCCAAGTCTGCGCCGCGTTCCTTAACCCGAAGCCCATCTTCACATATTCAAATAACCCGAACGGGGTAATTATAGCGGTTTTCGGGACGTCGGGGGGGTGGATGTTGATGTGATGGAACGCTCGCGAAATATCAAGGGTGGAAAAGATAGTGGCGCCATGGAGATGTGACGAAAAGTCACGCAGGTGGGGGACATTATAGAGGTCCGGTGTGGTTTTAGAGTTAAGCCGCCGGTAGTCCCCGCAGGGGCGGATATCCCCATTGGGCTTCTGCACGATGTGGAGCGGAGAAGCCCAAGGGGATTTTGAGGGGCGGACGATACCGTCGGCAATGAGTTTGTCGAAGTGTTGGCGGGTTTTTGACAACTGAAGGGGATGTAGGCGGCGGGCTTTTGCGGTGATGGGTGGTCCTGTGGTCTCTATGTGGTGCTGGACAGTGGAGATGTGTGCAGAGGGGCGGCGCTGTGGACGGTAGTTGAGGAGGAGGCGTTCAAACTGTGTTGGGGGGTGGTTGATGGCGTGTATGAATCCGGGTATGGGTGTTTTGGTGGCGGGGTCAATCAGGCGGGCGTTCCGGACGTCGACCTGGAGACCGAAATAGGCAAGAAAATCGGCCCCCAGGATCGCCTTCTCCACGTCCGCCACGGTAAATTCCCACTCGTACGCGAGCCCGCTCATATGAACTGAGGAGCGGTACGTCCCGTACGAGGGGATGGTGGTACCGTTGGCGGCGTAGAGAAGCTGCCGGTAACAGCGCGCCTGACGACGGAGGATGTTGTTGGGAAATATGGACAGCGCCGCCCCCGTGTCCACCAGGAAAGGGACATTAGTTTTCCTGCAGCGCAGGAAAAGTCGTTGGTGGGTCGGGAGGGCGTTGGGTTTGATTGCGGAGGTAGGGACGTGTGTCGGCGTTGGCTGGTCCGACACTCACGCCGCCGCTACCGTTCCCCCACCTCGGAACAGCCCCTCCACGCCCGCCACCAGGGCCACCGGCGCCGTGGCCCAAACGATTTTTATCGTTGCCGGGGGCCGACAACTGCGTGGCGGACGCGCTCTCCCGACCCACCCCTACCCCCGCGCCGGTGGCGGAGTTGCTGCCATTCCCTTCCCCTCAATCCATCAAGTCAAAACAAGATCCAACCTCTGACCCCGCCCTCTCCAACCTTATTTCCGCATCCAAGTTGGAACAGCTGCCTCCCCTCGACCTCTGGTGCGACGTAACGGCCGATTCACCGCGCCCTTACGTCCCACCGGCGGATTCTCGCGACCGCCTCCCACATGTTGATCTCATTTTTGCACACCCCTCAACTTTTGTACATACCTCTGTATCTTCTGTACATATCCCTTCATCTTTTGTACATACTCCTCCATCATCTGTAAATACTCATCCATCGATTGTATTATCTTTTGTATTATTAAGTTCTCACCAACATTCAAACGCCAAACTAAAGCTCCGGAAATAAAGATATGAGTGGGGACAGGCGACAGAACCCAGGGTTACTCAACCTGGGGCCCCACTACCAGCTCCCTGCAAGGAGCTGGAGGGAGAGGCCCCCAAGTACTATAAAACCCCGGATCCTGGCGCTCATGCTTCATTCGACACTTCCTCTAACCAGCTCTCTCTTCTCTCTCTTACCTTACCTCCCAGATGATCGGTTGACTACAGCCGCCTGGGAATTTCACCTCCATCGTCGGGGATATCCCCAATAGTTCCCGCCGGGACGAAACGGCCCGGGCGGCGGAACGGACGGAGGGAGCGTCCTCACACCCCCCTCGTCCCGGCGGCCAAATCCCCCGCCCCGCTATGAGCAATCACGGCGGGGCCTTGAGATTCCGGGACAGTGCTGGTGTCTCATCAACCCACTCGCACTGTACCGAAACTCGAGGCCCCCCCGTGGCCGCCTCACCGCGTCGGCCGCCGGCGACTGCCCCCAACACACTACGCTCACACACACACACACACAACCACTCGCCACACACTAACCACACCCAGGAAACGGCGGATTCTCGCGACAACCCTTTCTCCACACTCTCACCACCAACCTCTGCAACATCAGACCGCCTCCGCCGCCGCCGCTGCGGCCGCAAACGCCGCCGACGTCATGACGGCATCCGCAGCGTTCCCTCTATCGCTGCCCCCCTTCTACACACACGACCCGGCCCTTTGGTTTTTTCAAGTGGACGCAGCGTTTTCGGCCGCCAACATCCACAGCCAGAAAACGAGGTACTCCCGGATCATTTCGTTACTACCCTACGAGATCCTACTGCAGACTTCCGACATCTCCCCCGACGCCGCAGCTGCGTACGACGACCTCCGCAGCCGCCTCATCAACACCTACCAGCCGTCGAAAATCGCCCGAGTCGCCGCCCTCTCCAACCTCAACACCTCGGCGACCAGAAGCCGTCCCACCTCTACCGACGGCTGCGGCACCAGCTGCACGACATTATGACGGCCGACGTCGCACGTACTTTCTGGTTGCGCGCTCTACCCCCACCCCATCCAGATGGCCCTCGCCAGCCACCTAGACGGTCCCGATGAGCCCCTTCTGCGACTCGCGGACACCGTCCACGACTTGGCCGCAGCCGCCAGCGTCGGCGAAGTACACGCACCCCGTCATCCACCACCTCTGCGCGACCGCGACCGACTTTCCCCCCTACCCCCTTCGCCCGGGCCTACCACACCGCTTTATTTTTCTCCGCCACGGATCTCCGGGTTACCTCCCCGGCCCCGACGGTGGAAGTACCCCCAGTGGCGAATTCTACGCGAATTTCGCGTAGCACAAGCCACGGGGGTACACCCTCCCTACACCCCAACCGACCCCCTGATGGATTCCATCCTTCACGAGTTCCGCCTCGCGGAACTCATGCCTCCCCCCGCCCCCCCGTTCAATTTCAATCCCCCCGTTCAAATTTCAATACCACCCATTCAAATTCCAAAACCCCCATACCATCCAAAAACCCACCACCCCCCCGCTCAACCTACAATTTTGAAACCCCCCATCACTGTGGCGTGGAAGGAAGGTGAGTGAGTGAAAAGTCGCAGGCGGGCTGTAGTCAACCGAACATCTACGACTTTTGGAGGAGAGAGAGGTGGTGTGGAAGGAAGGTGAGGAAAAGTCGCAGGCGGCTGTAGTCAACCGAACATCTACGACTTTGGAGGAGAGAGAGGTGGATGAGGGAATTTTACCTAGGCGGCTGTAGTCAACCGTTCATCTAGGTAAAGGAAAGGAGAGGAGAGGTCCCTTGTCTAGGCGGCTGTATTCAACCGATCATCTAGACAAGGAGGAGGAGAGAGGAGGTGAAATTCCCAGGCGGCTGTAGTCAACCGATCATCTGGGAGGTAAGGTAAGAGAGAGAAGAGAGAGCTGGTTAGAGGAAGTGTCGAATGAAGCTTGAGCGCCAGGATCCGGGGTTTTATAGTACTTGGGGGCCTCTCCCTCCAGCTCCTTGCAGGGAGCTGGTAGTGGGGCCCCAGGTTGAGTAACCCTGGGTTCTGTCGCCTGTCCCCACTCATATCTTTATTTTCCGGAGCTTTAGTTTGGCGTTTGAATGTTGGTGAGAACTTAATAATATAGGAGTGTTCCCGGGAGGGACTCACGACAGAGGTCCCCCCCAGTTTGAACCAATATTTGTGAAGCTGAAGGCGCAAGGTGACAGGAGCTGAGGGCTACGGCAAACAAAAGGTGGAGCTGAAGGCGCAAGGTGACAGGAGCTGAGGGCTACGGCAAACAAAGGTGGTGCTGAAGGCGTAAGGTGACAGGGGCTGAAGGCCGATGCAAACAGGTAGTTGGGCTGAAGGCCAGTCTTAAAGCTAGGAGGCTTAAGGATAAGGTAAGTACATGGGAAGGAACGGTAAACATAGAGTAGTAGATGGTAAGTAGAGTATAAGATAGATTAAGTAGAGTATAAGATATAAGTAGAGTATAAGATATAAGGCATAAACATTGGGT
>CATPAC010000017.1:0-98000 GCA_954871275.1 Leptopterna dolabrata
GCTACTCAAATGCTAGGAGGTATACCTTTTAGAATTTCGAAATTTTGATCCAAAATTTTAAAATTTTGCCCAACTTTAAACGTTTGCCCTGACCTTATCAATGACATATTTGATGTTCTGATTTCAAATTCTGAAAGCTTATACCTTCCTCTAGATGGTATATCTTCCGGATTTTCGAAATTCGACCTAGAAATAGTCAGCTGCAACAACTGAGGCAAACATGATACACGGAAAATGGCTGTATGCTGACTTTAAACGCTTGCCCTGACCTTATCAGTGACATGTTTGATGTTCTGATTTCAAATTCTGAAAGCTTATACCTTTCTCTAGATGGTATATCTTCCGGATTTTTGAAATTTGACCTAGAAATAGTCAGCTGCAACAACTGAGGCAAACATGATACACGGAAAATGGCCGTATGCTGACTTTAAACGCTTGCCCTGACCTTATCAATGACATATTTGATGTTCTGATTTCAAATTCTGAAAGCTTATACCTTCCTCTAGATGGTATATCTTCCGGATTTTCAAAATTCGACCTAGAAATAGTCAGCTGCAATGACTGAGGCAAAACATGATACACGGAAAATGGCTGTATGCTGACTTTAAACGCTTGCCCTGACCTTATCAGTGACATATTTGATGTTCTGATTTCAAATTCTGAAAGCTTATACCTTCCTCTAGATGGTATATCTTCCGGATTTTTGAAATTCGACCTAGAAATAGTCAGCTGCAACAACTGAGGCAAACATGATACACGGAAAATGGCCGTATGCTGACTTTAAACGCTTGCCCTGACCTTATCAATGACATATTTGATGTTCTGATTTCAAATTCTGTTAGTATATATTCTCCTCTCGATGGTATATCTTCCGGATTTTCGAAATTCGACCTTGAAATGGTAATATTCAAGCCCTGAAGTTAGCTGCATATTCAAAAAGTTTAAACGTTTGCCACGGCTCGTCAGGTCAAAATTTTTGAATTTTGATCATGGGAATGAATTCAGCTACTCAAATGCTAGGAGGTATACCTTTTAGAATTTCGAAATTTTGATCCAAAATTTTAAAATTTTGCCCAACTTTAAACGTTTGCCCTGACCTTATCAATGACATATTTGATGTTCTGATTTCAAATTCTGAAAGCTTATACCTTCCTCTAGATGGTATATCTTCCGGATTTTCGAAATTCGACCTAGAAATAGTCAGCTGCAACAACTGAGGCAAACATGATACACGGAAAATGGCTGTATGCTGACTTTAAACGCTTGCCCTGACCTTATCAGTGACATATTTGATGTTCTGATTTCAAATTCTGAAAGCTTATACCTTCCTCTAGATGGTATATCTTCCGGATTTTTGAAATTCGACCTAGAAATAGTCAGCTGCAACAACTGAGGCAAACATGATACACGGAAAATGGCCGTATGCTGACTTTAAACGCTTGCCCCAACCTTATCAGTAACATGTTTGATGTTCTGATTTCCAATTCTGAAAGCTTATACCTTCCTCTAGATGGTATATCTTCCGGATTTTTGAAATTCGACCTAGAAATAGTCAGCTGCAACAACTGAGGCAAACATGATACACGGAAAATGGCCGTATGCTGACTTTAAACGCTTGCCCCAACCTTATCAGTGACATATTTGATGTTCTGATTTCAAATTCTGAAAGCTTATACCTTCCTATAGATGGTATATCTTCCGGATTTTTGAAATTTGACCTAGAAATAGTCAGCTGCAACAACTGAGGCAAACATGACACACGGAAAATGGCCGTATGCTGACTTTAAACGCTTGCCCCAACCTTATCAGTGACATATTTGATGTTCTGATTTCAAATTCTGAAAGCTTATCCCTTTCTCTAGATGGTATATCTTCCGGATTTTTTAAATTTGACCTAGAAATAGTCAGCTGCAACAACTGAGGCAAACATGATACACGGAAAATGGCCGTATGCTGACTTTAAACGTTTGCCCTGACCTTATCAATGACATATTTGATGTTCTGAGTTCAAATTCTGTTAGTATATATTCTCCTCTCGATGGTATTTCTTCCGGATTTTCGAAATTCGACCTTGAAATGGTAATATTCATGCCCTGAAGTTAGCTGCATATTCAAAAAGTTTAAACGTTTGCCACGGCTCGTCAGGTCAAAATTTTTGAATTTTGATCACGGGAATGAATTCAGCTACTCAAATGCTAGGAGGTATACCTTTTAGAATTTCGAAATTTTGATCCAAAATTTTAAAATTTTGCCCAACTTTAAACGTTTGCCCTGACCTTATCAATGACATATTTGATGTTCTGATTTCAAATTCTGAAAGCTTATACCTTCCTCTAGATGGTATATCTTCCGGATTTTCGAAATTCGACCTAGAAATAGTCAGCTGCAACAAGTGAGGCAAACATGATACACGGAAAATGGCTGTATGCTGACTTTAAACGCTTGCCCTGACCTTATCAGTGACATGTTTGATGTTCTGATTTCAAATTCTGAAAGCTTATACCTTTCTCTAGATGGTATATCTTCCGGATTTTTGAAATTTGACCTAGAAATAGTCAGCTGCAACAACTGAGGCAAACATGATACACGGAAAATGGCCGTATGCTGACTTTAAACGCTTGCCCTGACCTTATCAATGACATATTTGATGTTCTGATTTCAAATTCTGAAAGCTTATACCTTCCTCTAGATGGTATATCTTCCGGATTTTCAAAATTCGACCTAGAAATAGTCAGCTGCAATGACTGAGGCAAACATGATACACGGAAAATGGCTGTATGCTGACTTTAAACGCTTGCCCTGACCTTATCAGTGACATATTTGATGTTCTGATTTCAAATTCTGAAAGCTTATACCTTCCTCTAGATGGTATATCTTCCGGATTTTTGAAATTCGACCTAGAAATAGTCAGCTGCAACAACTGAGGCAAACATGATACACGGAAAATGGCCGTATGCTGACTTTAAACGCTTGCCCTGACCTTATCAATGACATATTTGATGTTCTGATTTCAAATTCTGAAAGCTTATACCTTCCTCTAGATGGTATATCTTCCGGATTTTCGAAATTCGACCTAGAAATAGTCAGCTGCAACAAGTGAGGCAAACATGATACACGGAAAATGGCTGTATGCTGACTTTAAAACGCTTGCCCTGACCTTATCAATGACATGTTTGATGTTCTGATTTCAAATTCTGAAAGCTTATACCTTCCTCTAGATGGTATATCTTCCGGATTTTCAAAATTCGACCTAGAAATAGTCAGCTGCAACAACTGAGGCAAACATGATACACGGAAAATGGCTGTATGCTGACTTTAAACGCTTGCCCTGACCTTATCAATGACATATTTGATGTTCTGATTTCAAATTCTGAAAGCTTATACCTTCCTCTAGATGGTATATCTTCCGGATTTTCGAAATTCGACCTAGAAATAGTCAGCTGCAACAACTGAGGCAAACATGATACACGGAAAATGGCTGTATGCTGACTTTAAACGCTTGCCCTGACCTTATCAGTGACATATTTGATGTTCTGATTTCAAATTCTGAAAGCTTATACCTTCCTCTAGATGGTATATCTTCCGGATTTTTGAAATTCGACCTAGAAATAGTCAGCTGCAACAACTGAGGCAAACATGATACACGGAAAATGGCCGTATGCTGACTTTAAAACGCTTGCCCTGACCTTATCAATGACATATTTGATGTTCTGATTTCAAATTCTGAAAGCTTATACCTTCCTCTAGATGGTATATCTTCCGGATTTTCAAAATTCGACCTAGAAATAGTCAGCTGCAATGACTGAGGCAAACATGATACACGGAAAATGGCTGTATGCTGACTTTAAACGCTTGCCCTGACCTTATCAGTGACATATTTGATGTTCTGATTTCAAATTCTGAAAGCTTATACCTTCCTCTAGATGGTATATCTTTCGGATTTTTGAAATTTGACCTAGAAATAGTCAGCTGCAACAACTGAGGCAAACATGATACACGGAAAATGGCCGCATGCTGACTTTAAACGCTTGCCCCAACCTTATCAGTGACATATTTGATGTTCTGATTTCAAATTCTGAAAGCTTATACCTTTCTCTAGATGGTATATCTTCCGGATTTTTGAAATTTGACCTAGAAATAGTCAGCTGCAACAACTGAGGCAAACATGACACACGGAAAATGGCCGTATGCTGACTTTAAACGCTTGCCCCAACCTTATCAGTGACATATTTGATGTTCTGATTTCAAATTCTGAAAGCTTATACCTTTCTCTAGATGGTATATCTTCCGGATTTTTGAAATTTGACCTAGAAATAGTCAGCTGCAACAACTGAGGCAAACATGATACACGGAAAATGGCCGTATGCTGACTTTAAACGCTTGCCCCAACCTTATCAGTGACATATTTGATGTTCTGATTTCAAATTCTGTTAGTATATATTCTCCTCTCGATGGTATTTCTTCCGGATTTTCGAAATTCGACCTTGAAATGGTAATATTCATGCCCTGAAGTTAGTTGCATATTCAAAAAGTTTAAACGTTTGCCACGGCTCGTCAGGTCAAAATTTTTGAATTTTGATCACGGGAATGAATTTAGCTACTAAAATGCTAGGAGGTATACCGTTTAGAATTTCGAAATTTTGATCCAAAATTTTAAAATTTTGCCCAACTTTAAACGTTTGCCCTGACCTTATCAATGACATATTTGATGTTCTGATTTCAAATTCTGAAAGCTTATACCTTTCTCTAGATGGTATATCTTCCGGATTTTTGAAATTTGACCTAGAAATAGTCAGCTGCAACAACTGAGGCAAACATGATACACGGAATTCATCTATCCTCTTGGAAACCCTGTAACTACCAAGGAGTGTTGTAAAGATAGCGCCAAAGTCAAACTGTGCACGCCCCGCCCATGTTTTTCCCCTGTTTTTCCATGAGTCAGATAAAAAAGGCAAATGGATTCAAATGGATTCAAAGAAGCATGGGATTGTATGAGGAAGCATGGATGGACGAATATGGAGGGGCATTGATGGTGTGTTGAGGAACTGTTTTATCACAAGTTCGATATAGAAATGACTCTAATTATTTACAAGCAGGAAACGAACGCTCTTTATTTTTGAACACAAGGCTTTTACATACATGTCAACTAACGACACATATCGTGGGAGAATACACACACTCCCTCAGAGTAATAGTCATCATAGAGGTGTACTTCCGAAGTTCTCTTACGTGCCACTGGCCGCGCCCCTAACAGGAAGAAGGCGAAGGAGTCAGTAAAAGAAGATTATATAGTTTTGCAATCCTTGTGTCATCGTCATGAAGGTGGTGACATGCACATCCCGTACTGTTGTGTGGAAGTAAGATAAGGATAGGAGTTCATGTATTCTTTGAGTATAATGAATTGAACTGTTTCTTGGGATATGGCAGATTGATGTCTTATCAGTAGGATATGAATGGTGGGACCATTGTTGCCGTTGATGGAGTAGTGTTTTGGTCAAGGTGAATCTTGACGAGGTAGGTGCATGAAAAACCCACCTACCTTCCTTTATTACCTACCCACCCACCTTCCAGTATTATTGATAGGGATAAGATAATCATTCTAATAGCTGCTGTTGTGTTGGCACCATTGGCACTTTAAATTGTTCGTCCGAGAGGTTGCTCCATCTCTACTTCTATTACTCTATGATGATCAACTGTGTTTCGCCTTAAAACGTTTCCGTTTGACTGTTGTCTTTTATAATAAATTATATTCGTTTTATACCATGATTCTTCGTATCATTCCACGACCTTCAATTATCAACCCAGTTACCTTGTAACCCATTATTACCTACCTACCTCTTTTCAATATTACCTACTCACCTCATTCCAATATTACCTACCACTTTCCTGTCTTACCTAACTTCCTTCAAGTATTACCTACCAACGTAGTTTCCTCCCATCATTACCCACCCACCTTCCAGTGTTATCTACCCAGTTACCTTCCATTATTACTTTCCTACCTACCTACTTCCAATGTTACCTACCACTTTCCTGTCTCACCTAGCTACGTTCAAGTAAGTATTATTACCTACAGCTTCCTCCCATCATTACCTACCCACCTAACTACCTCTTTTCAATATTACCTACTCACCTCATTCCTATATTACCTACCACTTTCCTGTCTTACCTATCTACCTACTACTTTTCTCCTATCAAAATTTCGAAATTCTAAACGGTATACCTCCTAGCATTTTAGTAGCTAAATTCATTCCCGTGATCAAAATTCAAAAATTTTGACCTGACGAGCCGTGGCAAACGTTTAAACTTTTTGAATATGCAGCTAACTTCAGGGCATGAATATTACCATTTCAAGGTCGAATTTCGAAAATCCGGAAGAAATACCATCGAGAGGAGAATATATACTAACAGAATTTGAAATCAGAACATCAAATATGTCATTGATAAGGTTGGGGCAAGCGTTTAAAGTCAGCATACGGCCATTTTCCGTGTATCATGTTTGCCTCAGTTGTTGCAGCTGACTATTTCTAGGTCAAATTTCAAAAATCCGGAAGATATACCATCTAGAGAAAGGTATAAGCTTTCAGAATTTGAAATCAGAAAATCAAATATGTCACTGATAAGGTTGGGGCAAGCGTTTAAAGTCAGCATACGGCCATTTTCCGTGTGTCATGTTTGCCTCAGTTGTTGCAGCTGACTATTTCTAGGTCAAATTTCAAAAATCCGGAAGATATACCATCTAGAGAAAGGTATAAGCTTTCAGAATTTGAAATCAGAACATCAAATATGTCACTGATAAGGTTGGGGCAAGCGTTTAAAGTCAGCATGCGGCCATTATCCGTGTATCATGTTTGCCTCACTTGTTGCAGCTGACTATTTCTAGGTCAAATTTAAAAAATCCGGAAGATATACCATCTAGAGAAAGGTATAAGCTTTCAGAATTTGAAATCAGAACATCAAATATGTCACTGATAAGGTTGGGGCAAGCGTTTAAAGTCAGCATACGGCCATTTTCCGTGTGTCATGTTTGCCTCAGTTGTTGCAGCTGACTATTTCTAGGTCAAATTTCAAAAATCCGGAAGATATACCATCTATAGGAAGGTATAAGCTTTCAGAATTTGAAATCAGAACATCAAATATGTCACTGATAAGGTTGGGGCAAGCGTTTAAAGTCAGCATACGGCCATTTTCCGTGTATCATGTTTGCCTCAGTTGTTGCAGCTGACTATTTCTAGGTCGAATTTCAAAAATCCGGAAGATATACCATCTAGAGGAAGGTATAAGCTTTCAGAATTGGAAATCAGAACATCAAACATGTTACTGATAAGGTTGGGGCAAGCGTTTAAAGTCAGCATACGGCCATTTTCCGTGTATCATGTTTGCCTCAGTTGTTGCAGCTGACTATTTCTAGGTCGAATTTCAAAAATCCGGAAGATATACCATCTAGAGGAAGGTATAAGCTTTCAGAATTTGAAATCAGAACATCAAATATGTCACTGATAAGGTCAGGGCAAGCGTTTAAAGTCAGCATACAGCCATTTTCCGTGTATCATGTTTGCCTCAGTTGTTGCAGCTGACTATTTCTAGGTCGAATTTCGAAAATCCGGAAGATATACCATCTAGAGGAAGGTATAAGCTTTCAGAATTTGAAATCAGAACATCAAATATGTCATTGATAAGGTGAGGGCAAACGTTTAAAGTTCGGCAAAATTTTAAAATTTTGGATCAAAATTTCGAAATTCTAAACGGTATACATCCTAGCATATTAGTAGCTAAATTCATTCCCGTGATCAAAATTCCAAACTTTTGACCAGGCGAGCCGTGGCAAACGTTTAGAATTTTTGAATATGCAGCTTACTTCAGGGCATGAATATTACCATTTCAAGGTCGAATTTCGAAAATCCGGAAGATATACCATCGAGAGGAGAATATATACTAACAGAATTTGAAATCAGAACATCAAATATGTCATCGATAAGGTCAGGGCAAACGTTTAAAGTTGGGCAAAACTTTAAAATTTTGGATCAAAATTTCGAAATTCTAAAAGGTATACCTCCTAGCATTTGAGTAGCTGAATTCATTCCCATGATCAAAATTCAAAAATTTTGACCTGACGAGCCGTGGCAAACGTTTAAACTTTTTGAATATGCAGCTAACTTCAGGGCATGAATATTACCATTTCAAGGTCGAATTTCGAAAATCCGGAAGATATACCATCGAGAGGAGAATATATACTAACAGAATTTGAAATCAGAACATCAAATATGTCATTGATAAGGTCAGGGCAAACGTTTAAAGTCAGCATACGGCCATTTTCCGTGTATCATGTTGCCTCACTTGTTGCAGCTGACTATTTCTAGGTCAAATTTAAAAAATCCGGAAGATATACCATCTAGAGAAAGGTATAAGCTTTCAGAATTTGAAATCAGAACATCAAATATGTCACTGATAAGGTTGGGGCAAGCGTTTAAAGTCAGCATACGGCCATTTCCCGTGTGTCATGTTTGCCTCAGTTGTTGCAGCTGACTATTTCTAGGTCAAATTTAAAAAATCCGGAAGATATACCATCTAGAGGAAGGTATAAGCTTTCAGAATTTGAAATCAGAACATCAAATATGTCACTGATAAGGTTGGGGCAAGCGTTTAAAGTCAGCATACGGCCATTTTCCGTGTGTCATGTTTGCCTCAGTTGTTGCAGCTGACTATTTCTAGGTCAAATTTCAAAAATCCGGAAGATATACCATCTATAGGAAGGTATAAGCTTTCAGAATTTGAAATCAGAACATCAAATATGTCACTGATAAGGTTGGGGCAAGCGTTTAAAGTCAGCATACGGCCATTTTCCGTGTATCATGGTTGCCTCAGTTGTTGCAGCTGACTATTTCTAGGTCGAATTTCAAAAATCCGGAAGATATACCATCTAGAGGAAGGTATAAGCTTTCAGAATTGGAAATCAGAACATCAAACATGTTACTGATAAGGTTGGGGCAAGCGTTTAAAGTCAGCATACGGCCATTTTCCGTGTATCATGTTTGCCTCAGTTGTTGCAGCTGACTATTTCTAGGTCGAATTTCAAAAATCCGGAAGATATACCATCTAGAGGAAGGTATAAGCTTTCAGAATTTGAAATCAGAACATCAAATATGTCACTGATAAGGTCAGGGCAAGCGTTTAAAGTTGGGCAAAATTTTAAAATTTTGGATCAAAATTTCGAAATTCTAAACGGTATACATCCTAGCATTTTAGTAGCTAAATTCATTCCCGTGATCATAATTCAAAAATTTTGACCTGACGAGCCGTGGCAAACGTTTAAACTTTTTGAATATGCAGCTAACTTCAGGGCATGAATATTACCATTTCAAGGTCGAATTTCGAAAATCCGGAAGATATACCATCGAGAGGAGAATATATACTAACAGAATTTGAAATCAGAACATCAAATATGTCATCGATAAGGTCACGGCAGACGTTTAAAGTTGGGCAAAATTTTAAAATTTTGGATCAAAATTTCGAAATTCTAAAAGGTATACCTCCTAGCATTTGAGTAGCTGAATTCATTCCCATGATCAAAATTCAAAAATTTTGACCTGACGAGCCGTGGCAAACGTTTAAACTTTTTGAATATGCAGCTAACTTCAGGGCATGAATATTACCATTTCAAGGTCGAATTTCGAAAATCCGGAAGATATACCATCGAGAGGAGAATATATACTAACAGAATTTGAAATCAGAACATCAAATATGTCATTGATAAGGTCAGGGCAAACGTTTAAAGTCAGCATACGGCCATTTTCCGTGTATCATGTTTGCCTCAGTTGTTGCAGCTGACTATTTCTAGGTCAAATTTCAAAAATCCGGAAGATATACCATCTAGAGAAAGGTATAAGCTTTCAGAATTTGAAATCAGAACATCAAATATGTCACTGATAAGGTTGGGGCAAGCGTTTAAAGTCAGCATACGGCCATTTTCCGTGTGTCATGTTTGCCTCAGTTGTTGCAGCTGACTATTTCTAGGTCAAATTTAAAAAATCCGGAAGATATACCATCTAGAGGAAGGTATAAGCTTTCAGAATTTGAAATCAGAACATCAAATATGTCACTGATAAGGTTGGGGCAAGCGTTTAAAGTCAGCATACGGCCATTTTCCGTGTATCATGTTTGCCTCAGTTGTTGCAGCTGACTATTTCTAGGTCGAATTTCAAAAATCCGGAAGATATACCATCTAGAGGAAGGTATAAGCTTTCAGAATTGGAAATCAGAACATCAAACATGTTACTGATAAGGTTGGGGCAAGCGTTTAAAGTCAGCATACGGCCATTTTCCTTGTATCATGTTTGCCTCAGTTGTTGCAGCTGACTATTTCTAGGTCGAATTTCAAAAATCCGGAAGATATACCATCTAGAGGAAGGTATAAGCTTTCAGAATTTGAAATCAGAACATCAAATATGTCACTGATAAGGTCAGGGCAAGCGTTTAAAGTCAGCATACAGCCATTTTCCGTGTATCATGTTTGCCTCAGTTGTTGCAGCTGACTATTTCTAGGTCGAATTTCGAAAATCCGGAAGATATACCATCTAGAGGAAGGTATAAGCTTTCAGAATTTGAAATCAGAACATCAAATATGTCATTGATAAGGTCAGGGCAAACGTTTAAAGTTGGGCAAAATTTTAAAATTTTGGATCAAAATTTCGAAATTCTAAACGGTATACATCCTAGCATTTTAGTAGCTAAATTCATTCCCGTGATCAAAATTCAAAAATTTTGACCTGACGAGCCGTGGCAAACGTTTAAACTTTTTGAATATGCAGCTAACTTCAGGGCATGAATATTACCATTTCAAGGTCGAATTTCGAAAATCCGGAAGATATACCATCGAGAGGAGAATATATACTAACAGAATTTGAAATCAGAACATCAAATATGTCATCGATAAGGTCAGGGCAAACGTTTAAAGATGGGCAAAATTTTAAAATTTTGGATCAAAATTTCGAAATTCTAAAAGGTATACCTCCTAGCATTTGAGTAGCTGAATTCATTCCCATGATCAAAATTCAAAAATTTTGACCTGACGAGCCGTGGCAAACGTTTAAACTTTTTGAATATGCAGCTAACTTCAGGGCATGAATATTACCATTTCAAGGTCGAATTTCGAAAATCCGGAAGATATACCATCGAGAGGAGAATATATACTAACAGAATTTGAAATCAGAACATCAAATGTGTCATTGATAAGGTCAGGGCAAACGTTTAAAGTCAGCATACGGCCATTTTCCGTGTATCATGTTTGCCTCAGTTGTTGCAGCTGACTATTTCTAGGTCAAATTTCAAAAATCCGGAAGATATACCATCTAGAGAAAGGTATAAGCTTTCAGAATTTGAAATCAGAACATCAAATATGTCACTGATAAGGTTGGGGCAAGCGTTTAAAGTCAGCATACGGCCATTTTCCGTGTGTCATGTTTGCCTCAGTTGTTGCAGCTGACTATTTCTAGGTCAAATTTAAAAAATCCGGAAGATATACCATCTAGAGGAAGGTATAAGCTTTCAGAATTTGAAATCAGAACATCAAATATGTCACTGATAAGGTTGGGGCAAGCGTTTAAAGTCAGCATACGGCCATTTTCCGTGTATCATGTTTGCCTCAGTTGTTGCAGCTGACTATTTCTAGGTCGAATTTCAAAAATCCGGAAGATATACCATCTAGAGGAAGGTATAAGCTTTCAGAATTGGAAATCAGAACATCAAACATGTTACTGATAAGGTTGGGGCAAGCGTTTAAAGTCAGCATACGGCCATTTTCCGTGTATCATGTTTGCCTCAGTTGTTGCAGCTGACTATTTCTAGGTCGAATTTCAAAAATCCGGAAGATATACCATCTAGAGGAAGGTATAAGCTTTCAGAATTTGAAATCAGAACATCAAATATGTCACTGATAAGGTCAGGGCAAGCGTTTAAAGTCAGCATACAGCCATTTTCCGTGTATCATGTTTGCCTCAGTTGTTGCAGCTGACTATTTCTAGGTCGAATTTCGAAAATCCGGAAGATGTACCATCTAGAGGAAGGTATAAGCTTTCAGAATTTGAAATCAGAACATCAAATATGTCATTGATAAGGTCAGGGCAAACGTTTAAAGTTGGGCAAAATTTTAAAATTTTGGATCAAAATTTCGAAATTCTAAACGGTATACATCCTAGCATTTTAGTAGCTAAATTCATTCCCGTGATCAAAATTCAAAAATTTTGACCTGACGAGCCGTGGCAAACGTTTAAACTTTTTGAATATGCAGCTAACTTCAGGGCATGAATATTACCATTTCAAGGTCGAATTTCGAAAATCCGGAAGATATACCATCGAGAGGAGAATATATACTAACAGAATTTGAAATCAGAACATCAAATATGTCATCGATAAGGTCAGGGCAAACGTTTAAAGATGGGCAAAATTTTAAAATTTTGGATCAAAATTTCGAAATTCTAAAAGGTATACCTCCTAGCATTTGAGTAGCTGAATTCATTCCCATGATCAAAATTCAAAAATTTTGACCTGACGAGCCGTGGCAAACGTTTAAAGTTTTCGATTTTGAATATGCAGCTAACTTCAGGGCAGTATAGTTGGGTAAACATTATTGTTAGAAGATAACATTATAATATATAGTTAGATTTTATTATTATAAATATTAAATTATACCTATATACTTATTTATCTTAGGAGGTTGTCATATTATAAATGACAAAATTTTAAACCTAGGGATGGTGGGTAGGAACGACTTGTTTTTTTAAAATTCATACAGGTAGGTAAGAGAAATGTTGGAGCCTTTGAATAAGCGCATTTTCATCGAAAATTCGCTAAAAACAAGGGAACAGCGGAGGAAGAGAAGAAACAAAGGATTATTTGCGAGCTGGGAATGCTAATGGGGCATTGTAATACTTACTGGACCTTACAAAGGGCTTATCAACAACAAAAAGGGAGGCCGTTAGCACTTTGAAGGAGACGGGGTGCGAGGAGTAAGACGGGTAGGGGTAAGACAGATCCGGGGTTCCGCCCTTAACTTAAGGCTCGAGCGGACCTTTTAAGAGGGAGAAACCGGGTTTGAAAATTAATTAGAGAGTGGAGCCCAGGGACAAACGGGGTGAGGGACGGGTTGAGAGTTTTGTGTAACGAGTGGAGAGGGACCTCAGGGTCCGGAGATGTGGGGACCGGCGGAGACCGCCTCGGGGCTAAGCAATCCGAAGACCCGCATCCTCGGCTGCTCCTGAAGGCCTCCGCCGGACGGGTCTCTTCAATACGCAGCTTCTCCACCTTCACTCGGGCCCGGTGTTGTCAATTCCCAGGTGGACAGCCCCATTTTAATACAACGTACAACGTCGAGTCAGTTGACCAGTGGTTCAGACGAAGGTTTAGTCCTGAGATTCTTTTCAGTTTGTGTAAATATCTCATTGAATGAAATGAGAGCACATTGTGAACCTACTCATTAAGCCAAAGAGACATCTCTTTTCGGTCCCACTCTCTCTTTTGGCAGAAGAGATTTTTATATTATCCATGACAGGGTTATTCAGTAACTTATAAAAGAGAGAGTTGGCGGCCATCTTGGCATTTTCGATCTCTTTCAGAGAGACAACTAATTAGGTGTATTTTCTCGAAAGAGAGAGTCCCTTTCTCATTTCTCGTTTGTCTGATAGTGATCGTGCATCATCCTTCGTTCATCAGCTACCATATTGGTCATTTTAATATATCTTTTTTCATCTCTTAAAGGTGAGTCGATTGTTCATTAAAAATATATACATATTATCGACTCATGAGCGAAAACGTCCAAGTAGGTACGGGTTGAGAGCTATTCAGTAAAATAGACGAACTTGGGAGACACTGGAAGAGACTGTCTCCCATTTTCACTATCTCTTTTAGTGAATAGGCCCTCCAGCTCCTCATCGTCCAGTCAGAACAGTGTACCTTCCAACAAATACGTTCTTCAGTTTGATTGACTCTCGTCGTAATGTCGTCCATTAACCCACTCAACAGCACTACAACTCCTTACTATTGACGGTTTATGACAAATGACATTAGTTACAAAAACGATAATTTCGAAAAACAAGAGAAAGATCACAAACAATAAAATCTCTTTAGTGAATTTTAGCAATTTTTACCGATAACCAACATTCGAAGTTTTATCAAATTTTGGTGATTTCACCAATTTTTAACGATAACCTCCACTCGAAGTTTTATCAAATTATGGTGATTTTCAGCAAATTGTGGCCCATCTTTTTAGGACGTCCCTCTGTAGTTAGTCCATAATTATGTAACTATTTGATCTGGTCAGAAGAGGACAACACTCAGCCCAGAATGAAAAGAACTACATTCAAATCCGTTTCAGGCCATCCTGAATCCGAATCAGTGAAAAAAAAACCATAGAAGTGTGTCTGCGTGTGTGCGCGCGCATGTGCGTGCGTGTGTGTGCGTGTGTGTGTTTGTGACAGAATCTTGTGTGCGTTGCACAGGCCGCAATTCTCAACCGATTTGCGTGTTTCTTTTTTGTTCGGTGCAGAAAACTGTATAGTTTTCGGCGGGGTCAACGCCGAAAAAAATTGGATTTCGACAAAGTATTGTGCGCGCTGCCCAGGGCTTGAATCTCAACAGAATTCACTCTGGTTGTGCACTACTTTGCCGGAATTTCGACATTTACTTGTATAGGGGCGGGGGGGGGGGGGAGATAAAGGGAAAAATTGTAGTTCGAAGCCCGTTTTCAGAAATAAGCGATATTTTTTTAATGAGTGCGGTTAAATGTAAAATTGCGACAAAAAATGACGTATCAGGTAGATTGACATCTGAATGGCTGTTCGCCTTGGGTTCAACAGGACGAGGTGGAGTGATGCAATATGAAGCCGCGAGATGGCGATCCGTCTGCTCCTCGTCAATCCGATGAATTTGCTCAAGATTTCGCATTTGGCGTGGAGTACTGGATTGGCGCGCTCATCTGTTGCCGGCCCAAGAGGATCAGTTGAAAGGCCTTCTCAAAGACACGGGCGGGAGATTCGGTGTTGCCGAGTATCTGGGAGTCGGGTCCCGGGTTTCGAGGGAGCGAGCGGCTGGATCTTGACCTTAGTCAATATGAGACAATCAATAAAGTAGAAGGAGGTTGCGTTTCCCTCTGCGCCACCGGCAGGCTCTGTCGCCTTCGTTTTCCCTCGCTAGCGCACCGAGTCGAAATTCGTACACCAACGAGCCAAATATGAATCATCCTTGAAGCACCGAATCAACAACGTATTCATGAGGAATATATGCGAATATATTCACGTATAGGCACAGAAGCCATCAAGTTCTGATACATACAAGAGTTCCTTTACAAAATACGATATATATCACAACGAGTTACTTCTGTGTCCATACAGTAAATTTGAAAAGTCGAAAAGTCATGGAAATAAAACTCCACCAGCACGACTAGTTTACTGTGTTATAAATCATAGGATAACATAATTAAAACACACATGCAAGTACAATTTATTATGGGCGATAAGCTTGTCTAGTGAAGAAACCGAAAAACGGACAACTCCGAACTTGAGATGTTAGCTAGGTACATCGAAAATTTACTGTTTCCATCAGACTGACTTCCTCACCATGGATTCTAACCAGTTCGAAAGGTGGTCAATTAGGTAAGGTTCAACTATTATCAACATTGATATCAATAACCACTACAACCACACATAGAAGATGGTGAGGGGGGGGGGGGGTGTTAACGGCTTAGGGGGTGAACACCAAAACAGGTAGGGAATCACACAATTGCCCCAAAATGTTCAAGTGGTGATTACGAGCACTTTGGAATTACGGTAAGAGGGTCAAATTTGAGTTTTGCCAGTCAAAACTCGCTGAAAATCGATCACCATAAATTGTAATGCTGCTGCTCTCATTGTGCCGAAAATGTGGAAAACTCATACAGGACTATCAATACCACCTTCTTCTATTCTACGGCGCTGTTCTACTGTACGGATTCTTTTATTGAGATGTTCGAGTAAATTATCATAGTTCACTCTAGAAATTGTGAGGTTCACTCGGGAACCAGTCCACTCGGTTAACATATCTCCGGATTCTCATTAAACCAGATGCCTACTCGGTCAGCTTAATTCTTGATGAACGACAGAGGCTGGCCAAGACGTTCCAGAGGGCCGCTTTAGAACTTGGGTATGCCGTTGGAGTTATTCACTTACATGCTCCAGTCAACTTTAAAAAATAGCTTGATGTTAAAAACATTACCATCTTGAATAGATGTGAGGTAAGTATCACCTTATAATCTCGAATGAAACCAGTAGCTGTTGCGGGTAGAACAAGTAGCCGCCCGACGAGTTTCATAAGTGTAGGCCAAAGATGTTCCAAGAGAAATCGAGAGTCGAGCAATCCTTCATTCATGATTTATAACGCTGTTTCGGTCCTCAAATCCATTCATCTTCATCCACGAAGCCCCCATATTTTTTCGAAAAAAAAAGAAAAAAAAAGGACTGAACGCTTATTAAAACTTGTTTCACTCATGTAAAAATGCCAGGCTTCGAGAAAGGTTGTAGGACGGCTGGTTTTTTAAAGGATAGGGAGAGAGTGACGATGTCGGAACGAAGCGTTCGTCGTATTCTTGGATCCGAAGATTACTTGGCTGGTACCATCGGGATAATTAAGGTCCTGTCTTTCGGGAGGGCAGGTAAGCAAAGCCCAGGGGTCGAGAAACGTCTAGTGAGGCTACCACCGCGGAAGCAAGTAGGAGTAGGGGAAAAAAAGCAGAGGCGTGTTCATCACTATCTTGAGCCATATTATGCCTCGTCCTCGGGTGCTCCTCTAATGGTTTATTCTTGTAGGTTGTTTAGTGTCCGAAAGGCTGTTTCTCGGGTTTCCTTTAACACAGACGGTCTACCAGCTGTCACAACTCCCGGGGAATATTGAGGATCTGAGCAGTATATCGCAGTTTAACTCAATTTTTCGTACAAATACCGTCAAGGGATACTGTGAGGGTGAACGAAGACAATTTAAATCCCCCCCCCCCTTCTTCTAGTTCACCTTTTGGTTCCTGCACCTTGAAAAATTAAAAGATACGGAGATAACTTTCGATTAAAACAATACCGGCTATCTTTGTTAAAAACGCTGCAAATTATTACTCAACGGTTTATTATTTACCTGTATAGATCTATCCTTCTGCGTAGATCACTGTTTCATTGGGCAATACCTACCCTTGATCCCCCCCTCCCACCAGGAAAGCCCTAAATCGTGTATTGGACACGGCCCGGGAATTACAGTTTCCATAAAAATGCGCGGGATTCAATAATTCAATCACTAATTATTTGTAGTTATTCATGAAGCATAAGGTAAATAATAAACCTTGTGCAATAATTTAACTGTATAGATGCATGCCCCTTCTGCGTAGATAGTATAATAAACCGTTGTGTAATAATTTACCGTTTTGTAATAATTAACCGTTATGCAATAATTTACCCAATAACACTTCAACGTTTTTTCAAGCTGCCAAAGTACCTACCTATCAACAAAATCCAAAAGATCCATCATTTTTTCACAAACGGGATCTACAAACCAAATTTCATTAATTTCGGTTCATGGTAACTGAGAAAAGTGCTAAGTATGGCGTACCGCGGACGGACAGAAATTGCTGGTTTATTATTTTCAATAATGAACCTTTGGAATCGAGCACGAAAAAAAAAAAATGGTAACCCCTCCCTCAAAATTTGATGGTTTATGTTTAAAGGTACGCAGAACCCGAAAATGCAATGCAAATATTTCTGCCTGTCCGCCGTACTTTTTGGAGTAAATCTGAGCTCATTACAGCTCCTCCGTCCACCTCAGTTGTTATCAAGCCTCAACCTTACGCCATGTTGTACCACCTGCAGTTTTTGTAAGTCGTCATTTTTATTGGTTCAAAAACTGTTGTGGAAACTTTTGAACTTTTGGGTGGAACTTTCTTGAAAACCCTTAGGTAGAAACCTGAGATAAAACGGGATCACTTCGGACGCCTTGTACAAGAAATTGATCCTTATCCGTTTTCCTTGTTGGTCGAAATCATCTTTGTTTACGTTTTGAAAGTTGAAAATCATCCCAAGCTATAGTATGACAATGATAGTTGAATTAAATGGATATAACTGTACCTATCAATCAGTCAGTTTAGATGCCAATCATTCACTCATCAACTGCATTTTAATATTCCATCATTTCATCTAATCCATCAAACCGAACATTCTCGTATTTTTCCCCACCCAATCTGTAACCAAATATCACTTTTTGGCGTGAACGCTCACTGGAACTCTAGCATCCAGGTATCCGTCAAAAACTTTCTAGCATAATAAGGAATTTATTATTGACAACTTCGTGTTGATTTTCACCTCTCTACCTCAACGAGGGTTTTACGCCTTCGCCCGACGAACCGAGAGTTTTTTGACCTGTTGATTACTTGATCAATCTTTCACGTCAGAAACTACATAGTCGCAGAGAGCCCTGTTTCGATCGCTGTTTGACAGGGATTCCGCGTTTGTTTGGCTCTCGCCGCAGCGGGAGGTAAAACCCGGCAAATAGACTTTGACAGGGGTAATGATTATCCAATGTGACGTGAGCATTTTTACTTCGAATGTCGAATGTAGCGCTGTCCGAGGGAAACGTGTAGTTACATCGAAACGGCTCACGTGCATATTTTATACCTTTCCGCCTCTCTCTATGTGACACAGTCAGTTATTTCACCCTGAATATCCTCTATTTATCACAGCTATTATTCTGATGATAGTGAAAGCTCGTACAAACATAAAATATTACCTACTAGAAATAACGCACTGAACCGAAATGCGACGAACACCGTACAGCTGAACGTAATACCTGACCTTTAAATGACTAATGACGCTGTGTCGGCAATTTTAAATCATAAGAATTAACCATAGTGTAGGTGTAGGGAGATATATATGTACCTACTATGGAATACTACAAGCTAGTTGTTGTTCCCAAATAAAACAAACGAACACGCTAATATTAAAATGCGTGTTTGTGGAAAACCAATGAGTTTCGACTTACACGTGGGCTTGATACCGATTCAGGGAGATCGGGAATTCGCCACGTTCCAAAATGAGAAATTGACATTTATGCATTCCGAAGACTGATGACAACCACAACTGTGACGAAATGCGAGATATTCAGTAAGTATTCAGTATTCAGTCGTAATATTATTTTTAATGTGCGACGTTTCTGCCAAAGATTTATGTTCTATTCGTGCAAGTTGTAAGAATTAGAGAACGAAATTAACAAGAGGCTCTAAACAGCACAGGGGTTGTTGGGTTGATGAATTATCCATTTTTACAACTACATGAATAGGGTAAGGTCTTTGGTAGGAACGTCGCACATTAAAAAACGCTGCAAATTATTACACAACGGTTTAGTATTTACCTTTATAGATGCCCCTTCTCCGCAGATCACTGTATGTGGTCAGTACCCTCGAGCTCCCTCAAGGAAAGCCCTAAATGGAGTACTGGAGCCGGCCCGGGAATTACGGTTTCATAAAATGCGCGGGATTCAATAATTCTATCATTAATTATTTGTAGTTATTCATGAAGCACAAGGTAAATAATAAACCGTTAAGTAATAATTTACCTGTATAGATGCATGCCCCTTCTGAGTAGTTATTATAAAAACCGTTGTGTAATAATTTACCCAATAACACTTCAACGTTTGCTCAAGTTGCAAAAGTACCTATCAACAAAATACAAAAATCAAAAAATCATTTTTCAAATGAAAGACTATCACAGAACAACCAACTCGACTTCATACAACCATCCGTGATTATAATCAGGTGGTCCCCAACAATGATGTCTGGGCTGAATCTATACAATTTGATTCGCCCACCTGTTGACGAACCCTGTCGGTGCAAACTTCGGGGCCTTACTGTGAACGAACGGCTGGACGCACAATGCTCCGGGCGGTCTCAAAAAACTCCCAAGTTCAAGAACTATTTTTAAATGTAAAACAACTCGAGGTACCGGCGTCTTGGAGATTTCAACTCCTATCTTTCACCGCTTAGAGATGATTGACATTAACGCCGAGCTTCGTGGACCAACTAGACCCCAAATTACTAGACCTACAAACCAAATTTCATTAATTTTGATTCAGGGTAACTAAGGAAAGTGCGAAGTATGGCGTACGGCGGGCAGACAGAAATTTTTTATTGCATTTTCGAATTCAAATTATGAGAGGTTAATTTTTTTTTTTTTTTTTTTTTTCATGCTCGATTCTACAGGTTCATTACTAAAATAATAAACCAAAATAATATTTCTACTGAACAGTAGCTCATTTCACCCCAGATGAGAAATTAATTAAGCGTTGAAAAATACTGCAAAATCTGTGCTATACGTAGGGATTCAGAGGTAGAATTTTTAGTGAAACCAATTTAATGGCGCACATAACAAACACGCTCTGCGAACTTGAAACCGTCGAGTAACGAGTCATTTCAACATGAAATTCCACGAACCTACAATCCGATTTCGCAATAAACAATTCTCCCATCAGAAAATGTGGGTGAGCTCACCAGTGCCATAACATCCCCTTTCTTAGGGCAAAGAGGGGGGTATTATACTTAGCAGGACACTCTGTATAATAAAAACATCATAAATTTCTTCATTCTTGTACTTCTCATTAACTAACTGTACGAGGAAATAAAACATAGAGAGATAAGTATATATGCGATGCGACGCTAGACATGTTCTACTGGTAATGTACCTATACTTACGTTTTATTGAGTTCGAATTGCGGGGAAATAGCCGAAAAGGTATTTCGCGTGAACAAAGTTATATAAGCCCAGAATATATCCAGATGAGAAACAAGATGTTTCATATGCGCAGCAATGAAGTTATTTCGGAACATGCAATTTTCCCCTGCTCCTTATCAGGCGGTCTATTCATAATGGCATTAGGAGCACAGCACTAATGGCGGCCTAACCATAGCGTGTTGAGCCAATTTCATTTCAACTCCCTATCACGGGCATGGTCACGCCAGTTTACCCAAATACTCGATTCGGGAGTGACTAATCTATAATGGAAATCGAGTCGTTTCAGCCGTTGTCACACTTTATAGGGTCCCAACAAACATTAGGTGAAATAACCTCAATCATCGAAATGATTCACAACAGGACCAAATGCCCCAAAAGTTGAGTTTTGGGCAAGTTATGTGCGTTGTTATGTGCGTCAGAATTGGCTCAAAGATGTCCTGTAAATCGCTACCAGCGACAAACCTACCAGTAGATATCGCTACCAGTCGGGTCCTTTCAAAACTGCAGCTACACTCCATTTGATAAACTCACCCTCACTAATCTATATTTTGGTTTATTATTTTCAATAATGGACCTTTGAAATCGACCATGAAAACAAGAATTTTTAACCCCTCCCTCAAAATTTCATGACTTACGTTTCAACAGACGAAGTATACCAATATCACATGAACATATTTCCGTCCGTCCGCCGTAAGCTGCTTTTGGATAATTATTCTGTGAATAATACACCTATGTATTCGCTCAGCAAAAAATTTTTATAACACCCCCTCAAAATTTTTGGTTTATTATTCTGTGAATAATACACCTATGTATTCGCTCAGCAAAAAATTTTTATAACACCCCCTCAAAATTTTTTCTTTTCCGTTTCAAGGTGCGTAGATTCCAAAAACGCTGCAAAGTCCTTGTCACATGGGTTTATTATTATATTGGAGTTCTAGAGATTCTTGTTGGCTGTTAAATTTATTGTTTCTTTCATGTGGAATGATTGAAATAGCTATTTATGATGATCTCCACCAATTTTGGCCCCCAAAACATGAAATAGGTACGCTTTTTTTTCCAGATCATCTTTGACCATTGGCAGTGCCATTTAATGGTCTTGATTAACATGTTTACACATTTTCTAATGTTATTATACACATTGATGGTGATTTCAGACAGTTTTCCAGGTTTTTGACTCATAAAAAAACCATTTTGGGAGCTGAACCTTTGGTAAAACCTCAATTTCCGCGTCTTTGGTCAAAATCGACTTCATATTCGGTCTTCTCGTCCCCAGAAACATGGAAAAGGATACCTACCTCAAAACCTCATGTTACCAACATGTTGCTAAAACGCAAAAAGTACCTATTTTTATACACATTTTCACTCATAACACCCCTGGGTATATTCCGATCGGGCTGAAAAGTTTCGGGACACAACTAGGGCCCAAATGGAGCATGTGTGCGAAAGAACGATTTTTTTAGACCGAAAATGAAGCCTGTACACGTGATACGGCGGACGGCGGACGGACATTGCATTTTTGGAATCTACGTACCTTGAAACGGAAAAGAAAAAATTTTGAGGGGGTGTTATAAAAATTTTTTGCTGAGCGATTACATAGGTGTATTATTCGCAGAATAATAAACGAAAATGCAATGTCCGTCCGCCGTACGCCGTATCACGTGTACAGGTTTCATTTTCGGTCTAAAAAAGTCGTTCTTTCGCACACATGCTCCATTTGGGCCCTAGTTGTGTCCCGAAACTTTTCAGCCCGATCGGAATATACCCAGGGGTGTTATGAGTGAAAATGTGTATAAAAATAGGTACTTTTTGCGCTTTAACAACATGTTAGTAACATGAGCTTTTGAGGTATCTTCTTCCATGTTTTTGAGGACGAGAAGACCGAATATGAAGTCAATTTTGACCATAGACGCGGAAATTGAGGTTTTACCAAAGGTTAAGCTCCCAAAATTGGTTTTTTATGAGTCAAAAACCTGGGAAACTGTCTAAAATCACCATCAATGTGTACAATAACATTGGAAAAAGTGTAAACAGGTGAATCAAGACCATTAAATGCCACTACCAATGATCAAAGATGATCTAAAAAAAAAAAAAAGCGTACCTATTTCATGTTTTGGGGGCCAAAATTGGTAGAAATCATCAGAAATAGCTATTTCAATCATTCCACATGAAAGAAACAATACATTTAACAGCCAACAAAAATCTCTAGAACTGCAATAGAATAATAAACCCATGTGACAAGGACTTTGCAGCGTTTTGGTTTATTATTCTGTGAATAAAACACCTATGTAATCGCTCAGCAAAAAATTTTTATAACACCCCCTCAAACTTTTTTCTTTTACGTTTCAAGGTGCGTAGATTCCAAAAATGCAATGTCCGTCCGCCGTACGCCGTCCGCCGTATCACGTGTACAGGCTTCATTTTCGGTCTAAAAAATTCGTTCTTTCGCACACATGCTCCATTTGGGCCCTAGTTGTGTCCCGAAACTATTCAGCCCGATCGGAATACACCCAGGGGTGTTATGAGTGAAAATGTGTGTAAAAATAGGTACTTTTTGCGTTTTAGCAACATATTGGTAACATGAGCTTTTGAGGTATCGGTTTCCATGTTTTTCTGGACGAGAAGACCGAATATGAAGTCGATTTTGACCAAAGAGTGGAAAATTGAGGTTGTACCAGATGTTCAGCCCCCAAAATTGATTTTTTATGAGTCAAAAACCTGCGAAATCGTCTGAAATCACCATCAATTTGTAGAATAACACTAGCAAAAGTTTCAACACGTGGATCAATACGACTAAATGGCACTACCAATGATCAACGATAATTTGAAGAAAAAAAAAAAAGGAGCGTACCTACCTAATTTAAGTTTTGGGGGCCAAAATTGGTGGAAACCATCAGAAATAGCTATTTCAATTGTTGCACATGAAAGAAACAATAAATGAACAGCCAACATTTCTGTAGGTACGTCCAATAGAATAATAAACCCATGTGACATGGACTTTGCAGCGTTTTCTTTTCCGTTTCAAGTTGCGTAGATTCCAAAAATGCTATGTCCGTCCGCCGTCCGCCGTAGGCCGTATCACGTGTACCGGGTTCATTTTCGGTCTAAAAAAGTCGTTCTTTCGCATACATGCTCCATTTAGGCCCTAGTTGTGTCCCGAAACTTTTCAGCCCGATCGGAATATACCCAGGGGTGTTATGAGTGAAAATGTGTGTAAACATAGGTACTTTTTGCGTTTTAGCAACATGTTAGTAACATGAGCTTTTGAGGTATCTTCTTCCATGTTTTTGGGGACGAGAAGACCGAATATGAATCGATTTTGACCAAAGACGTGGAAATTGAGGTTTTACCAAAGGTTCAGCTCCCAAAATATGTGAGTCAAAAACCTGGAAAACAGTCTGAAATCACCATCTAGGAAAAGGAAAAGTTTCAACACGTGGATCAAGTCGATTAAATGGCACTACCAATGATCGAAGATAGTTAAAAAAAAAAAAAAAAAAAACGCTGCAAAGTCCTTGTCACATGGGTTTATTATTCTATTGGACATACCTACAGAAATGTTGGCTGTTAATTTATTGTTTCTTTCATGCGCTATAATCGAAATAGCTATTTTTGATGAGTTCCATTAATTTTGGCCCCTAAAACACAAATTAGGTACGCGTTTTTTTTTTTTTTTTTTTAACTATCTTCGATCATTGGTAGTGCCATTTATTCGTCTTAATCCACGTGGTGACAATTTTTCCAGTGTTATTATACAACTGATGGTGGTTTCAGACGATTTTCCAGGTTTTTGACTCATAAAAAATCAATTTTGGGAGCTGAACGTTTGGTAGAACTCAATTTTCCACTGTTTGGTCAAAATCGAGTTCATATTCGTTCTTCTTGTCCCCAAAAACATGGAAAACGATATCTCAGAAGCTCATGTTACCAACATGTTGCTAAAACGCAAAAAGTACCTATTTTTACACACATTTTCACTCATAACACCCCTGGGTATATTCCGATCGGGCTGAAAAGTTTCGGGACACAACTAGGGCCCAAATGGAGCATGTGTGCGAAAGAACGAATTTTTTAGACCGAAAATGAAGCCGGTACACGTGATACGGCGGACGGCGGACGGCGTACGGCGGACGGACATTGCATTTTTGGAATCTACGTACCTTGAAACGGAAAAGAAAAAATTTTGAGGGGGTGTTATAAAAATTTTTTGCTGAGCGAATACATAGGTGTATTATTCACAGAATAATAAACCAAAAGGAGCGTACCTAATTCAAGTTTTAGGGGCCAAAATTGGTGGAAACCACCAGAAATAGCTATTTCAATTATTTTACATGAAAGAAACAATAAATGAACAGCCAGCATTTCTGTAGGTATGTCCAATAGAATAATAAACCCATGTGACAAGGACTTTGCAGCGTTCTCTTTTTACATCGCTGTGTGCTGTTGACGCGGAACACTACACAACGCAACTGCCTCGTCTCTGCCCAGCTGAAATGTAAAGGCCGCTCCACACATGCGGTACTCGCCAAGTACCTACCGAGTCGATACTTGCCGATTTCCTAGTAGTGTGGATGGGTTACTCGGTACTCGCCGAGTCACGAGTAACCGTACTTGGGGAGGCTCCGTCCAGTGTCGGTTTTTTCCCCGCTTCAAAGGAGACAAGTACGCGCCAAGTAGCGAGTAACTGCCCCGCTCCACACATGCGGGTCGCAAGGGGCCGATGGTCGAGGTATTTTTCTGTGAATCACATCACCCTCTGTCCCTTCACTGTCTAGTAGTGATCCACATAGTTAGTTCTCTTTAGGGATGGGTATCGATGAAGAAAACATCGATGTTTTTTCCTCAAGAAACATCAATGTCTAAAAAACATCGGAGAAAAAATATCGATGTTTCGATACATCGAAACATCAATGTTATTTTTTAAATTGGTATTATTTTAATTTTTCAACACAATAATATATTTTCAAATATTGAAACCAACTGCGACCCAGGCGACTGTTAATTCCATAGAAAATTACAATTATAATTAAAAAAATAAAATAAAGTAATAAAATAAAATAATAATAATAATGAATAAACATTTTAAGATTTGATTGGGGGGGTTAGATTTTTTTTCAATACAGGAAACAAGGTTTTATTATTAGAAATAATATATGTCAACTTAGGAAGCAAACAAATCACTTAAGACTAACGGTATTACGACTTCCAGAAGCGGTCGTCTGCCTGATGGGAAAAAAAAAAGTTCTGATGCGAGTTCCTTTGTGAGGCGATTTTTTATTAATTAAACCTGCTTGAGAAAATAGCTTAGATTTCAAAGAGATTTTATTAATTTATTTGATTTGATTTTATTAATTCGTCGTCCATCATTTACCTTGGCTCGCGAGCAACTGCGAGTGACTCGCCTCTTTCCCGAGGCGAGTCTGGCGCGGGACGATCCACGAATGTGTGGAGCAAGGAGCTCGTCACTCGCCAACTAACTTGGCGAGTCACCGAGTTACTCGGTACTTGGCAAGTACCGCATGTGTGGAGCCGCCTTAAGCACCCACTCGCCCCATCGAAGTAGCTCGGCCGAGTACTCCACCGACTACTCGGCCGAGTATTCCACCGACTACTCGGTAGGCTAGGGATCCTCGGACGAGCGAAGGAGAGACGCGTACTTCCTTAACCGCGTCTCCGTTAACCGGTTGAGGGGGAGGTGAAGGTAGTACACGTCTCTCCGTTGCTCGTTCATAAAGGGCCCGTGTGTTTCTACGGGGGCATCCTCAACGGAAAGGCAATGGAGGGTTGCGTTTCCTCAGCCTGTCCGTTAACCATCCGCCGTGATTCCCTACAATCACGGATCATTGAAGGAAGGGCAGGGAAGCATTAAAGACAGTGACGGGTGGGCTAGAGGAAACCTAGGGAGAGTCCAGGGATATTCACGGGAAAATCATGGATGGGCTACGGGGAGGCGATCGAGTGTTACGGGTTAGTCAAGGGTGGGGCTATGACGACCCGTACAAACACCCACGGGCGTGCGATGGAACGTTGAACGATTAACCAACGGAAATCACTACACTTATACGGGGATTTTCGGGGTACTCCCGTGAAAATGATCATCAGTTGATTTTGCCGAAATAGTAAACCACGGAAACCACGGGTGTTACGGATAAATTTATAACAAGCGGGTTACGGATAAATTTATAGAGTGCATCCGTAACCGCATAATATTTACGGATGCACAACTTCTGAGGGTGATTCCGTGAACTATCACTTAATGCCAATCTACGGGGGGGGGGGGGGCTACCTTTTTTTTTTTTTTTTTTTTTAAAGGAAAACGCTCCTTTTGGTTTATTATTCTGTGAATAATACACCTATGTATTCGCTCAGCAAAAAATTTTTATAACACCCCCTCAAAATTCTTTCTTTTCCGTTTCAAGGTGCGTAGATTCCAAAAATGCAATGTCCGTCCGCCGTCCACCGTATCACGTGTACCGGCTTCATTTTCGGTCTAAAAAATTCGTTCTTTCGCACACATGCTCCATTTGGACCCTAGTTGTGTCCCGAAACTTTGCAGCCCGATCAGAATATACCCAGGGGTCTTATGGGTGAAAATGTGTGTAAAAATAGGTACTTTTGGTGTTTTAGTAACATGTTAGTAAAATGAGCTTTTGAGGTATCGTTTTCCATGTTTTTGGGGACGAGAAGACCGAAATGAAGTCGATTTTGACCAAGGAGTGGAAAATTGAGATTGTACCAGATGTTCAGCTCCCAAAATTGATTTTTTATGAGTCAAAAACCTGGGAAATCGTCTGAAATCATCATCAATTTGTAGAATAACACTAGGAAAAGTATCAACACGTGGATCAAGACGATTAAATGGCACTACCAATGATCAAAGATAATTTGAAAAAAAAAAGAAAAAAGGGAGCGTACCTAATTCAAGTTTTGGGGGCCAAAATTGGTGGAAACCACCAGAACAGCTATTTCAATTATTTTACATGAAAGGAACAATAAATGAATAGCCAACATTTCTGTAGGTATGTCCAGTGTTTAAAATATTATCATAGCACAGTGGAATATACACTCAGAATTTCACTTGTTCGTGAAATCTAATCTAATATCTATTCTAATTCTGATTACGAATTATTATAGTTGAATTCGGCAAACCAAGAACCTTCTATATGTCCATGCCTCCTTAACAAAGTTGCAGAGGCTGTTCCAGTTAGAACCATTCATAATATTGATCAATTCGTCCCTGCTAATTGTGTTGTGTCCCAGGTGCCGCTTCCTGGAGTTGGCAAAGATAGGGCAGATTCCGATGAAATGTTCTGTTGATTCTGGGACTTTCATATTGCAAACTATATCATGAGTAAATTCTATTTTTCACCCAGGATTTGAAATTCACATCGAAAAGTTCGCATCTGATCCTGAAAATAAACCTAATTTGGTAAAGGTTATTCACGCTAGAGATTTACGCCGTTCGTGGGAGAGTTCCTGGTATAGCAAGTGGTAGGTATTCTGCTTGCTGAGCTCCAGTGCGCCAATCTGATTTTATTATGTTATACTGGATAGTAAGGTTCAATATCGAAAGGAAAGGTTTCCTATATTGACTAACTCGCACTTTCCCTTCGAATTTTACCTCATTTAGACCATTCTTTATCATAATAATTGAATTTCGTGGTATTTTGAATAGTAAACATAGTATCCTTTTCCCTACAAAGGCATCCGTCAAACTTGCAGATATTGGTGCATAGGCTATTTTTTAGTGTGCCTCCGTAGATTTGAGGTCCTCAGTCAAAACGTTGTAACGGGGATGCTATGCCATTCTCCAAAAGTGAATTTTTTCCCCCTGAAACTCGCTATCCTTTGCAAGTAATTCTAGTTCTGACAACCTCCCAACTACTCTTACAACACTTATCAGTTTATACCACCGTTTTCCCCAGTCAAAAATAATATTTTCGAAATGGAGTAGACAGTTCGGACTATCCATATATAATAGTCTGAACTAGATCTAACAGTATTATCATCTGTACCAGGATCTATAATGACCTGGTGGCTATTTTTTTGAGGGGGACACGAAACAATGGTACGAAATACGGCAATCCATTTTGGTTTATTATTCTGTGAATAATACACCTATGTATTCGCTCAGCAAAAAATTTTTATAACACCCCCTCAAAATTTTTTCTTTTCCGTTTCAAGGTGCGTAGATTCCAAAAATACAATGTCAGTCCGCCGTATCACGTGTACCGGCTTCATTTTTTGCCTAAAAAATTCGTTCTTTCGCACACATGCTCCATTTGGGCCCTAGTTGTGTCCCGAAACTTTTCAGCCCGATCGGAATATACCCAGGGATGTTATGAGTGAAAATTTGTGTAAAAATAGGTACTTTTTGCTTTTTAGGAACAGGTTAGTAACATGAGCTTTTGAGGTATAGTTTTCCATGTTTTTGGGACGAGAAGACCGAACACGAAGTCGATTTTGACCAAAGAGTGGAAAATTGAGGTTCTACCACATGTTCAGCTCCAAAAATTGATTTTTCGTGAGTCAAAAACCTGGGAAATCGTCTGAAATCACAATCAGTTTGTATAATAGCACTAGAAAAAGTTTCAACACGTGGATCAAGACGATTAAATGGCACAAAGATAATTTGAAAAAAAAAAAAAAAAAGGAGCCTACCTTATTCGTGTTTTGGGGGCCAAAATTGCTAGAAACCATCAGAAATAGTTGTTCGAATTATTTAACGTGAAAGAAACAATAAATGAACAGCCAATATTTCTGTAGGGATGTCCAATAGAATAATAAACCCATGTGACAAGGACTTTGCAGCGTTTTTTCCTTAGTTCCCATGAACCAAAATTCACGAAATTTGGTATATGGGTCTCGTTTGGGCGCTAGTTGGCCCTCGAAGCTCGGTGTGACTGTCACTCAACTCGAAGGGGTGAAAAATAGGGGTTGTCATATCCAGAGTAGCCCTATCTCGGAAAATTTTATTTTGAGGTGTGGGTTTTTTCGCATTTTTAAATAGTCCGTTTTTTTTCTAAATTTGTTAAACCATCTAAAGCATTCTACGATGTTGCCATAAAATTTACTATACAATTTGCCGTAAAGAGCAGGGTGTATGCGGACATCAAGCTGAGTTGAGAGCGCACATCACTGGTCTCTCGGCCAGCTGGGCGATGTAGCGCAGGGGAATAAATGACGAACTGCAACGTCGAAGTTCCCAAGATCGAATCCCTACCGACACTGAATATTTCTTCACTCAACATCAACAATCCCCTTCTGCACTTCATTATTTGTGCCTCTTTTTGCCATTTTAGCTAATGGTTGTCATCGACAGAATTATTTTAGCAACATTTAAAACGCGATTTAGGTAGGCACCTAGTATCGAGTATGGGGCATCTATACAGGTAAATTATTATACAACGGTTTATTACACAACGGTTCATTACACAACCGTTTCTTATTTCCACTATGCTTCATGAACAATAACAAATAATATTAATAACTGAATGATTGAATCCCGAGCATTTGTATTTAACTTTAATTCCCGGGCCGGCTCCAGTACTCGATTTAGGGCATTCCTGGGGGAGCTGGAGGGAAGGTATTGACCACATTAACTGATCTATGCAGATGGGGTATCTATAGAGGTAAATTACTGCGCAATGGTTTATTACACACCTCAATGGTTTATAATTTTACCATAATAATGTTTCATGAATAACAACAAATAATTATTGAATTATTGAATCCCTTCCATTTTTATGATACTGTAATTCCTGAGCCGGCTCCAGTACGCGATTTAGGGGTTTCCTGGGTGGTGGTTGTGGTGGTGGGGGGGGGGGGGTCGACTACAGAAAACAGCGATCTACGTAGAAGGGGCGTATACAGGTGAATAATAAACCGTTGTGTAATAATTTGCAGCGTTTTTGGGTAGTTATACGCGTGGCAAGCATTTCCGAACACACTGACACATAATGGACGGACAGACACGGAACCAGATTTGTTTAGGAAGGTCTGAAGACCTTACCTTGGTAGAATTAATAATAAACTACGCAGATCGCTGAAAATCGATCATCTCTTCAAACGATGATCTTCCACCCAGGAAGAATAAAGTAACACATGAACAAATCCTTTCGGTTGAAGCGAAGGATATAATTTCCACAAACACCTCCATCTCTGCCCGCCAAATACTGCAATACCACGAACTGAAGAAATGTTGCGGAAAAGGTTGCGAGCTGAGATTTTATGAAAAACCTCTTACCACAGTCGGGTTTCTCAACTTCACTCACGACCGCGAGTCGAGGGATCCGCCGACAACAGAGATATAACCAGAGATTCCACGTTTTCTTTATTAAAGTTGGAGTTTCCGAGGTTGAAAAATATCCAGACAAAGGGCCAAGTCGAGTGTATCTTACGCACCCTAGCATCAGAAGTTTAATTAAAGTTAGTTGCGAAATCGCCAGACTTGAGAAATAATTAACTTATACAGATGTGATTCGCAAACTGGGTATAGGTGTACTCGTCCAAGACTTCAGAACTTTGAAGGAAATTATGCGGGAGGCTGAGGAAAACAGCAGAGATTTGATGCATTCACATAATTATTATTATTGTCAACCTAAACTGAGCACTCTGAAATGAATGTAGTGTCTCAGACATCAAGGAAGGAGAAAAAAACGCTGCAAATTATTACACAACGGTTTATTATTTGCTTGTATAGATGCCCCTTCTACGTAGATCACTGTTTTCTGTGGTCAATACCTACCCTCGAGCACCCCCTCCCCCCTTCAAACCCAGGACAGCCCTAAATCGAGTACTGGAACCGTTCCGGGAATTACAGTTCCATAAAAATGCGAGGGATTCAACAATTTAAACAATAATTATTTGTTCTTATTCGCGAAACATAAGGTAAATAATAAACCGCTGTGTAATAATTTACCTGTACAGATGCCCCTTCTGCGTGGATCACTGTTTTCTGTGATCAGTACCTACACCCTCCTGCTCCCCCAGGAAAGCCCTGAATCGAGGAATGGAGCCGGCCCGGGAATTATTGTTTCATAAAAATGCGCCAGATTCAAGAATTCAATCATTAACTATTTGTTGTTATTCATGAAGCATAACGTTTATCCAAGTTACAAAGGTACCTATCAACGAAGCCCAAAAGAGCCATCATTCCAAATGAAATTATATCACAGAACAACCAATTCGACTTCATACAGCCATCCGTGATTAGAGTCAGGTGATCCCTAGTATTGATATCTGGGCCAGATTCATGCCGTTTCATTCACGATCATGTTGACGAAGCTTTTCGGTGCAAACGAACGGGTGGACTGTTCCGGTTAGTCTAAAAAAAATGCCTTAGTTAAAGATCAATTTAAACATGTAAAACATTGTAAAAAATGTAGTACATAGATAATATTATTTCGTTATAAATTTAGAATTACCTACTTCAACGGTTTTAGACTGGTGCCGTAACTGCACAGCAAATATCGTCAGTTTGATTTGTATAATGATATACGTAGTAAGATATGAAATTTGATCATTAGTGGCTAACTTGGTTAACCAATACACAGCAAAATTCTGCGGGAAAGCTAGAATGAAAACGCTGCAAATCCCTGCACAACGGTTTATTATTTTGTACAGAATACCCTCCTGTTACAGATCACAACTCTCTGTATAGATAACCCTTCTATATAACATATACGTACTATTCTATACCCTCCGTAGGTTAGTACCTAAGCCCGTACTCGTTACTAGGTACCTACCTAAACCGTTGTGTAATAATTTACCTGTATAGGTTCCCCTTCTACGGAGATAGAATAATGAACCGTTGTGTAATAATTTGCCCATCAATAATACTTCAACAGTTGTTCAAGTTGCAAAAGTACCTATCAACAAAATCCAGCCCCTTCTTGGTAGATGAGTCGTTGTGTAATAATTTACCGTAGATTTACCATTGTGTAATAATTTGCCGTTGTGTAAAAATTGGCCATAGTGTAATAATTTGCCATTGTGTAATAATTTACCCATCAATAATACTTCAACGGTTGTTCAAGTTGCAAAAGTACCTATCAACAAAATCCAGCCCCTTCTGGGTAGATGAGCCGTTGTGTAATAATTTAACGTTGTGTAATCATTTACCGTGGTGTCATAATTTACCGTTGTGTAATAATTCACCGTTGTGTAATAATTTGCCATTGTTTAATAATTTACCCATCAATAATACTTCAACGTTTGTTCAAGAAGTACCTACCAACAAAATCCAGTAGTCCATCACTTGTCAAATGAAATAATATCGCAGAACAACCAACTCTACTTCATACAGCCATCCTTGATTATAATCGGATGCTCCGTAGTTATGATATCCGGGCCTGAGTTATACCGTTTGATTCACGATCGTGTTGTCGAAGCTTTTTGGTGCACACGAACGGCTGGACGTACAATGCTCTGGGTGGCCTCAAAAAATTGTTTAGCTCAAGACAAATTTAATAACGTAAAAAAACCATACCCTTCAATCGAAAGTTTTCGAGATACGGCGTTCTGAAAATTTCAACCCCTATTTTGAACCCCTTAGAGATGACTGACAGTAACGTCGAGCTTCGAGCACCAACTAGACCCCGAACGGAACCTATAACCCGAATTTCATTAATTTTGTTTCATGGTAACTAAGAAAAGTGGCCCGTACGGCGTACGGTGGACAGACAGAAATATTTTCATTGCAGTTTTGGATTCTACATAAGTACCTTGAAACGTAAAGCATCAAATTGGGGGGGGGGGGGGGGGTAAGAATTTGTTTTTCTTGCTCGATTCCAATGGTTCATTATTGAAAATAATAAACCAAAAGTCGTGCTGTGGTTTGTAAGTATTGACAGGGATTTTAAATGGATGAATGTATTTTAAATTATTTTTGAAAGAGGACATATACTTTTAGGTATCAAACACTTCAGTATTCTCACTGCACAGACGGAATACCTATGAGAATCGGTAAACGGAGTCAGCGAATTCTAGAATTTGAAACGGTTGGAAACGATTGGAAATGCACTAAGGTCCTTATAAACGAGTCAGAACAATACAGCTGGGGGAAGGAATCGGATACGGAGAGGGCGACCTGAAGGTTTACACAGCTTCCGCAGCGTTCGCACTTGACAATGTTTCGGATTGAAAGGCAGATTGAAAGGGGAGAGAAACAAGAACGAAGGATCGGCAGAATCACTTTATTCCTATTTCCATTCCTTCTTTCGAAGTGACTTGGTCCTTCTCTTTTCTTTTCTTCCACAGTGACAATCAAACGGATCCTCGGGACCGACGAGACGTTTCCAATACGTGCAGGGTGCGGATGCGAGGGTGAGAAAATGTGATTTGTCTAGTTTTTCTTCAAGAATTCTTCAAGAAACTGAAAGATTACAAGGGAGCTACAGCCTAAGATCTATAAAATTCTAAGTAAAAGCCGTTTCCCAACAGAGTGCAGAACTTGGGTCCGTATTGCATTCCCCCGCTTTCCAAGTCGCCAAAGTTTGTCATTTCCCCACCAGTAAAACAACCTGGGGGCCTGTTCACTAAAAGAGATAGTGAAGAGAGATTATCTGTTTTGAAAATCTCCTGGGAGAGACAGTCTCTTCCAATGTCTCCGGGTTTGTCTATTTTACTGAATAGGTCCCGTGGCCTACCTCAAACCCTACTTAGACGTGTTTACTCATGAATCCAAAATATTATGTACATATTTTTAATGAAAAATCGACTTACCTTTAAGATATGAAAAAAAGACACATCAAAATGGCCGATGTGGTATAGTGGATGAACGAATGATGATACACGATATCACTATCAAACAAACGCGAAATGAGAAAGACTCTCTTTCGAGAAAAGACACCTACCTAATTAGGTATCTCTCTGGAAGAGGTAGAAAATGCCAAGATGGCCGCCAACTCTCTCTTTAGAAGTTACTGAATAATCCTGTCATGGATACTACAAAAATCTCTTTTGCCAGAAGAGAGAGTCTGACCGAAAAGAGCTTCTTTTGCTTAGTGGCTAATTTTCGGGTTAAAAAACACGGTATTGCAACAGGTACAGATTGTCTGGTAGAGGAGTTTCCTTTATTCTCCATTTTGCCGCATGCTGAGCCCATCCCTAGACCTTTTATAGTGGGTCATGTGCATATGGGTCACAAAAGAATTTGCTATTTTTTTTTAAATGGAACTATGGAATGGAGTTCCATTCAGAGAACTTTGACACCAACCACACTGTCCGGCGGTAAGTAGTTCTTCTTCTATGATTTTCAAAGTCTAACCTATTTTTCTGACGTCACAGTTGGAACGTGGGTCCCGCCCAGAGAAAACAGGGTGCAATGACGTCAGAATTGGTTGAAACTTTGAAAAATCATGGAATAAGAACTAATTATCGTAGGCCAGCGTGACTGGCGTCAAATTCTCAGGATGGGATCTAATTTCATTTAAGAAAAGAAAATGAAAACTTAAACATTACCGACTACTTACCGGTCTTTGAAACCAATCAACGTCAATTATTTGACATCAAGTACCGACCTACAATAATAATTTCATGAATATTTTGGTTTATTATTTTGAATAATAAATTATCGGTCGTACGGCTCCGGGGCGTCTAAATGATTCTTTAGTTAGAAAACAATTTAATAACGTAAGAAAGCCGTCTACTGAGAGTTTTCGAGCTAAGGCGTTCAGAAAATTTCAACCCCTCGTTTTCACCCCTTAGAGTTAAGTGACAGTAACGCCGAGCTTAGCGGACCAACTAGAGCTCAAATAGGACCTACAAACCAAATTTCATTAATTTTGATTCATGGTAACTAAGAAAAGTACGAAGTACGGTGTACGACGGACGGACAGAAATTTCTGCATTCCATTTTCGGATTCTACGCACCTTGAAATGAAAACCGTCAAATTTTGAGGGCGGGCTAAAACAATTTTTTTAATGCTCGATTCCAAAGGTTCATTAATGAAAATAATAAACCAAACATTTCTGTCCGTCCGCCGAACTACGCACTTGCCTCAGCTACCATGAACCAGAATTAACGGAATTTGGTTTGTAGGTCCCATTTGGGATCTAATTGGTCCGCGAAGCTGGGCGTTACTGTCAGTCATCTCTAAGGGGTGAAAGATAGGAGTTGAAATTTTCAGAAAGCCGTATCTCAGAAACTTTCAATAGAAGGGTACGGTTTAAAAAAAAGTTTTTAAATTGATCTTGAACTAAAGAATTTTTTGAGACCAACCGGAGCATTGTACGACCAGCCGTTCGTTTGCTCCGAAAAGCTTCGCCAACACGATCGTGAATCAAACGGTATAAACCGGCCCAGAATCATTCAAACTTGAAAATACATCCCCCACCCCCAATATTTGCAGGACAGTGTAGAAAAACAGCGGAGATAAACCACAGATCTCTGTTTTAAATAGAGCGGTTTTTGAATCAACATCAGGCCTTGCAAAGAAACATGCGCTCGATCATACTCTAACAGAATACTTATAACGCGACTCATAAATGTGTAGAAGATAATATGAAAGATCAAAACAGCGTTACGAGGAGACATTTCGACCGTAAGAAATATCGTGATACCACGAGTTATCATTATGTCAAATGATATTTGCGAAATAGAGGAGGTGCTCCATCATCAAACACTACGAGTCATAGAGCTAGTGATGAGTAGTGTGGACCAGCAGGTACATAATACACAATTTTTTATGATTTTTTTTGTTTCTCATGTCAGAGAAGCCACAATATGGGATGCCTGTTCGAATCATATGTGTTGAACTGTCACTTATATCATGTACGTGTACGTTCCCGATCAATAATCACAACGAATCCCAGCGCATGGCAATGTAAATAGATATCCTTCATTCATAAATTTTATGAATGAGGAAGCACTCCACCTCGCATACTTACTCATGCTGAAGAATCCTCAATGAATAAAACCACAATCTGAGATGGTCGTGAAGAGATTCCAAACCCTTTCGAATTATGTTAATCGGACCACTAGATTGGGCGGCCGAAGCCGTCCCCATCACGAAACGTGATAAGCATTCAAAGTGAAAATCCTCCTTCGAGTTAATTATGACTTGATTATTTTGAGAAGCTCGACCGCTAACTCCGAGCCAAACAGTCGGTTTTCGGATTCACCCCTCGTAACCCTCTCAGGGCCTGAGGTGGCCAGGGGAATACTTAGTCAATGTAAACGGAAGCTACGCAATTGGTAGTCGCGGCGTCATATTGATCAAACCTGGGCCCCTTCCGAATGAGACAATGCTCCTACAGCGGTGGTGAGGTGGGGAAGACGGGAATTGACTCACGTACGTCGAGGTCCTAAACGTTTTACGGACTGAGACTTGTAAAAAAGGATCCAGCGCGTTTTTTTATATTTTATTTTAATGGCCGGTGTAACACCAAAAACCTCTGACGAATGTGCATTAAGCTTCCTCACTGTGAATGGACGGAATTTGAAGAGCACCCAGAATTTCTCTCTTTCCTCCTACAGCCTCCAAAGTCTTTTTGATGTTCGATCTAAATGTTTATTTTTTATATCTAAAGCTTATGGTAATTTTCCAAGTCTTCTTGGTTCTGAAATGATATATTTATTTAATTCATAGAATTTCATTATATCCCTTATGCGGTAAGCCATCTTGTAAGGTGGGATAAACACAAAATAAATACACCTTTAGCTTACCACTAATTTATTAAGTACACAAAGCTTTTCACTCAACTTCTGAGCATCATCAGGTGTAAGTAATCACATAAACACAGACAGAAGTGAAACCTAAGAGAGGTTTCACTTCTGTCTGTGTTTATGTGAGTACTTTTACACCTGATGATGCTCAGAAGTTGAGTGAAAAGCTTTGTGTACTTAATAAATTAGTGGTAAGCTAAAGGTGTATTTATTTTGTGTTTATCCCACATTATATAAATATATAATGTGGGACAGGGCACTAGCCCGTGAGATAGTTAATAAATAAATATTTATTAACTATCTCACGGGCTAGTGCCCTGTTTACAGCTGTCTAATCTACATGCAAGTATAGAGAGGTGAAGAGGGTTAGAGATATGATGTTTTTAGAAAGAGAAGACCAGACTATAACAACCTGAATGAAAATCATGACGTCTACGTCCTAGGAAAACAAGTATCATACCCATTATGATTCTTCCACACATACCTGTTTGTATTGTGTAACTGTTGATGCAGGCAGGAATCAGACAAGTGAAATTCAAAACCTACCCTATCGAAATTAATTACTGGCATACCTAGACACCTATAGTTACCAAATTTCACACAATACCCGTCATCATCTCAATAGCTTATTTTGGTTTATTATTTCAATAATGAACCTTTGGAATTGGAATTAAAAGAAAATAATTAATTATCCCCCCCCCCCCCCCCTACCACAACTTTAGTGGTTTCCGTCAGCTCCAAACTTTGGTGGTTTCCTTTTCAAGGTACGTATAATCCGAAAAAAGAAAAAAATGTCTGCCATTCCGCCGTGCGTCGCACTTCTTCTTCTCCTGCCATGAACCAAAATTGATGAAATTTGGTTTGTAAGTCCCATTTGGGGTCTAGTTGGTCCGCGAAATCCCTAAAAATAGGGTTTGACATTTCCAGGATGCCGTTATCTCGAATTTTGTTAGGTTTTTAAATTGATCTCGAACATGGGAATTTTTTGAGACACCCGGAGAATTGCACGTCCAGCCGTTCGTTCACAGTAGGGCCCCGAAGTTTGCACCGAAAAGCGCCATCAACATGACCGTGAGTGAGAATCGTTACCTATGCATTCAGCCCGGATATTTATCATCGCTAAGGAACACCTGATTATAATCACGCATGGCTGTATGAAATCGAACAGGTTGTTTCGTGATACTATTTAATTTATATTCTATATTATTTTATTTTCTATTATTTGAAGAATGATGGTTATTTTGGATTTGTTTGATAGGTATTTTACCTTGAACAAACGTTACGCTTCATGAATAAGAACAAATAATTATTTAGATAATTGTTTAATCCACCGTATATTTTTATGAAACTGTATAATTGTCCGGCCGGCTTCAGTGCTCGATTTAGGGCTTTCCTGGGGATCTATACAGGTAAATAATAAACTTCTACTACTAATGCAGAGAAGTACTTATGTAGCATTGCGCTTTCAAAAGAAAACATGGATAACTATTAAAACAGTGTCGTCAACCGTTCCGAGTTAATATCTCAATTATATCTCAATTAGTTTACCGTCCTGATACTGTCGCAAAAAATAGGTTTAGGTGTGGATTTTAATTTGAATCGACAACTGGAGCTAGGGAGGTCAATATCACTATATGCCTCGCTACTTGAAACATAATCCACCTAAATCCACTTAACATGCCACATTCCTGCAATGTCCCACCAGACAAAATGGCATTCGAATAGGTAGGTAGGTAGGTACCGCGAAAATTAAATAATTACTCATGCAATCAAGTGCCTAATCGATTGATCACTGATTCTACCGTAGTAAGGTAGACCTTAATAAAGTCGTTTATGATTGTTATTTCATACGATAAGTATCCAAGGTTTTCGGTGTAGCGGAATCGTAAGGAAGTGGCAATGCGTGGAGAGTATCGTGTCGTAGATGGAGGTGGTTAAATATACCACTAACCTACAACATCTTCCACGCGTATATCCAAAGGTGGATCTGATCAGTCAGAGCTTGGAAAACCAAAATTCAAGCCGCACCCTGTAGAACCACAGCTCTGTACTCCTATTCCCGCGCGACATCGATTCGCCTTTGTTTACTTAAATGTTTGTTCAAGGAACCGAATCCTCTCGGAAAACATCGCCATAACAAGGCATAACAACGGTGCTGAGGGTTGGACAAATACGGGCAACGGGTCGGCCGCGAATAGGGGTTGAGTCCTTGAAGGAAATATGGGGGCCGCTCGAATCAATTACGGCAGGATATGAAATATATAAAAATCACGGTTTACCATCGAATGAACGTTCGGCACCTACAAGTTGGCTTCGACGTATGGCCTTAAAAAGCTATATCACAACCACAGTAAACAGGAAGGGTAGAGAATTTGACTTTCCCCCATGTTTGACCCCAGAATAATAATGGGGACCTTGAGATTGACGATGTGGGTAGGAGTGGAGGGGAAAGCTGCATTCTGGCGAACGGGCCACCCTGCAAGACCTGTGATACTAAACCCTCACGACATAAAACCCGCAAAATTACGAATTTTTCGAAAACATTTACAAAAACATCGGTTTTTCAAAAAATTTCAAAATTTACATTTTCGAAAAATTTACGGGATTTTTGAACATTTTACGAATTTTCGAAAATTTTTGTCATTACCTTCGAAAATATTTCAAAAAATTTCAAAAATTTCGTTACCAAAATGTTTCAAAAAATTTACGAAAATTTCTCTTATTTTCTTTTTTGAAAATTGTTGTTTCGGTATTGGTTCTGTATCGTTTTTCGAGAAAAAAAAAAATCAGGGAAATTTTCTTAAATTTTTTGGAAACATTTTGAAGGTAACGAAATTTTTGAAAACTGGTTTTGAATATTTTCGAAGGTACCTAATGACAAAAATTTTCGCACATTTCGTAAATTTTTCGAGAATTTTGTATATTCTTCAAATATTTTGTAAATTTTCCAAAAATTCCGTAGATTTTTGATAATGTTGTAAATTTTGAAAATTTTGAAAAACAACGATATTTTCGTCAATTTTTTCGAAAATTTGTGGTTAATAACAAAATTTACTAAAACTTCGTACATTTTTTAGAAAAATTCGTAGTGTTGCAGTTTTGTGTCGTGCGGGTTTAGTATCACAGGTCTTGCAGTGTGGCCCCTGCGCCAGAACGCAGCTTTCCCCTCTACTGGTGGTATTTGAAAATCACCAACAAATATTTTCGAGTCTAACGCCAATGCTCTCAACTTTGCTAGAAATTTCATTTCATTTCCCCAGTCAAATTCTTTATTACTGGCCCCCAAACCCCCTTTCATATAGTTCACTTTCCAACGAATCTTTGTTCTGTGACCTCGAATGGTTTACCTGATTTGAGATGCGAGCACCCAGAACAATAATTGAAATAAGCATTTCAATTGATTTGTGCTTTGCGGTTTTGGAATGGATGGGGAATCCTATCCAGATCAACTAATCAACAATTCAATTAATCTACGAAACGTGATTTTGAATGGATAGGAGATGCTAGGTACCAAGTACTATGTTAGATGCGAGCAAACAGAACATCCAGATATCTACTAATTATACACATCAGGCGAATCTACACATTTTATCCAGTCTACATCCACGCACTTCCACTTGAAACCGTGTTAGGCCGCTGGTCTTGCGGCACTAGACAGATGTACCTATAACGATGGGTATCATTATTTCTATATTCGGTCAACAGTCTGAGTCCGGGATCATTACCAGACCCAAGCTGTGGTTGATATACAGTAGACAGTTGACGAATCAATAATCAATGCGGTTCGTCACAATAAGTGCAGTGAGAAGGGACGTTTGGGGCCCAGCAACAAAGAATTATTACACCTGTCACATTCTCTGATACCGGCCCCCAACTTTTTCAACACGAGTTTTCACTCCGATATTAGTGGAAAATACGTGTTTTCTAGATTCCAAAACTTATTTTTATAGAACTGACGCGAAGCAATCAAATTTCAAAAATGGGGGCCAGTAACAAAGAATACCCAGTATCAGATATTAATTTCTAAAACGGTAGGATTTCATTGTACTTACTTCCAAATTAGAAGAAGAAGAAGACTAAGAAATATTTATTCGTGATAAATCACATTGCAAATTATTTTAGTTAAATCAACAATGACCGGGCTTTTGGGCCAACTGTGAGTAGACAAATATCCAGGTGGTTTTTTTTTTTTTTAGGTAGGTACGGCATACATATCACTACTTTCAGCATAGCAACATTATGACTATTACTTTTAAAATAATATGTAACACTGAAAGTGTAACAAATAGAAAATGTAACATAATAAGTACCTACCTAAGTAGTGAAAGTATTGCCATATCACTATAACATCAATTTTAGCGTATTATCATGATTATTTCTAATGCAAAGGCAACATACTCCAAACTGAGTTAGTAACTGAAGCTACTTACTGGAAATTTCTATAATTTAATGCCTCTCTCGGAAAATTGTACAAAGGATTACAATAACTTCTTGAGGATCCATGAAATGTTTGCCAAAGTGTCTATCTAAACTCTGAGATTACTGGACAGGTACAAAAGAAGAACTTCCAAATTATATGCGTGTTCCGCGTTGAAAACTGATGCATTCAGTATTCAGGCTTTATTAAAACTTCGAAAACACATCACAAGTTGGAACAGCCACAGCTTGATGGCTCATTTGCGGCTCATTTCATTTCCCAAAACGTTTATTATGAGCTATAATTCGATTTGATCGATGCTTCAAGAAATGACGGGCAGGTCAATTCGGTAATAGTCGGGAACCCATAGAAATTATTCGTGATCAGATTGATCCCGAAGGCCCCCTCCAAGGCCTCGAACGAAGATTGTACTTAAGAGAATTTGTGTCCATCTTGTATACACAGAAAATGATAAACCGATTTGGAAGAATATGTACTACAGCGTTTTCATAACGCTATAGAAAATGGTTCATTAATTATTATGAAAATTTGCTTCATAAAAATGACAATAATTTATTAAATATAGTTTGACTACATGTACCTAGTATATTTAAATATTCATGGAGTAGGTACTTATAACATAAATTTTCGACTGAATCAACTGAATTTTAAACGAACCGGAGGATAAACTGTCCAATGACACTGATATAACAATGATCTTCTGATTAATATTTATCATCTTTTATACAAATATATTTCGTGTTATTAAAAAAAAGAATGAAATTCGTGAAATGGATAAAGAATGATAGCTGTAGGCAGGTAGGGTTTTTTCGTGGTTGTTTCACCTACCTACGTCTTCTCCACTGTTCTTATACCTTCTTTTTTCAAATTTTCAACACCGATGATTCCCTCGTTTCAGTTGGGTGTCGCATGAGATGTGTTTAGCATTAGATGATATCCTCCGACGCGAGACATCTGTCGAAACTTGCCGTCTCCACATGACAAGTGGAGACTCGCATCTGTCACCAGGTCTCATTACCTTCCAGAGGAGCTGCCGAGCACCTGTTGTGCAGAGCCGTCACAAGACGCCACCCATACTCTTTTATCGGTCCGTTCGAATGCTAATTCTTTTTTCTTTTCTTTTTTTACGGTCCCTGCGGGACTTGAAAGAAGGAAATCACGTCTCTGCGGGTTAATTAAAAAGTAGGTTTTCACTCCAGAATCAGAACAAAACAAACAAAAAACAAACCAAAAACCGAAAATTACTACAAAAATATCAGAAAAAAACTACATTACCTACATGGATTCTGCTGGATCACAGAACTTCCTATCAGAGCTATGTTCTAAGGGATGTCTGATTTACCTCAAAATAGAAAATTACTACAAAAAATTTCAGAAAAAACTACACTACCTACATGGATTCTGCTGGAACACAGAACTACCTACCTATCAAAGCTATGTTGTAAGGGATGTCTGATTTACCTCAAAATAGAAAATTACAACAAAAAATGTCAGAAAAAAACTACATTACCTACATGGATTCTGCTGGATCACAGAACTACCTATCAAAGCTATGTTGTAAGGGATGTCTGATTTACCTCAAAATACAAAATTACTACAAAATACACTGCCAAGATGATGGCACAGGAGCTTCCTCGTCACAATCAGAGTGACCCTTTATAAAATTGAACAGACTCGGAAGCAAAATAACATAACATTACATTACATTACATAACATTACATAACGTGAAATATACATATTACATAACATAACATTACATAACATAACATTGCATAACATTACATGAAATATACATATTACATAACATGACGTCCATAATACATAATTGCGAAAGTTATGCGTGTTTGAAGAATTTCACGTTAGCGCATGCGCAGGGCGAACCGCTGGCTCTATCATGTTGAAATTTATATGGGACCTCAATGGGCCCTACCCGCTTAATCCATGAGAATTACATTGAAATTGGGTGAAATCTTTGGTTACTACGGCTGTAACAAGGAAATTGAATCTATTTCACGCCAGCGCATGCGCAGAGCGCACCGAGGGTTCGATCATGCTGAAATTCATACTGGCACTCACTAGGCCTTGTCCGCACAACCCTTGAAAATTTGAGCGAAATTGAATCAAAATTGTGAAAGTTATGCGTGTTTGTTGAATTTAACGTTAGTGCATGCGCAGGGCGTACCGCTGGATCAATCATGTTGAAATTTGTATGGGACCTCAAGGGGCCTTATCCGCACCATCCCTCAAAAGTTGAGCTGAATTAATTCAAAATCGTGGAAGTTATGGCAATAACAAGGAAATGCGGACAGACAGACTCACAGACCCACAGACCGACAGACACGGAACCAAATTTGTTCAGTAGGCTTTGAAACGCAAAATGCAAGTGGAAATTTTGATTTCTGAAGACAAAAATTTTTTGGCTCACGAAAGTGAACTGCTGCTTCGCAGACTCGGAAGCAAAATTTCAGGAAAAAACTCCATTACCTATACATGGATTCTGCTGGATCACAGAACTACCTATCAAAGCTATGTTGTAAGGGATGTCTGTCTTACTAACGGTAAACATCCAGTCATGCGAAGTAATTAAACAATCACTCAATCATCGAAACAACCAACTACCAACCTTCAACCAGACAATGGTTAATGAATCGTAGAAACCCCATATCCAACAGGTTATGCGATCCAATATGTTTGTTCATTTTTTAAAACCGCCCTCAAGATTTTAAGACTTGATTATTTAATACCTTATTTAATATTTGAGTAGAATTTCACTGAGATTTTCTATGCAAAAAGAGGTTTTTGTCTAGCGAATGTTTTCTTGAGTAAACTGTTCCTAGTAATTGTACCGTACCTACAGTACAAATTTGGTAGGCAGTCTTCAGATACTTCCCAATACCTAACCAATTACTAACTGTACCAATCATATTTGGGCACATTTTTAGAGATTTTTGGTCCACAAAAATATGTAACCCATTGTTAGTAAGCAAAGATTTGGCTATAATCGACCAAGCAGCCTGATGGTTCAGATTGATGATTTTTATATCAAACCACCTGCCATGAGAAAACTGAGAATTCTGTGTCTCCACTGGGTTTTCGATGCACAAGTACCCCAACGCACAATTTACCATACCCTCAGTTTTATTTCAATTTACCCCACTATACTGTGGCCACAATGTCGCCATCGCTCACCTCAATTCCCATTCATATGAGTTATGACCACTTAAAGCAATTTATGAGTCCAACGACCAATAAAATGAGCTCCTAACAAAACCGCGAAGTCGCCTCGTGATATGGAATGGCCCATAACTCTTATTTAATTACAGTCATAAATGGATGTAGCTACGACCCAATTATACCACCTGATTAGTTAGAACTGCCCTTGATGAAAAATCTTCTCAATCAATAACTAGAAGAAAAAAAATCTGTCCCGGTCAGTTGGTGATGTCCCGTTTTTTCCGGTTCGTTCCCCGGAAATTACGATGTTGTATGGGGGTTTGTTTAAATATAAATGAAACCATAAATTCCTGGGTACATATTTATTGGGTCGTATATTATATATTTATACATCGGAAGACGTAGTTATTGACGTAGACAGGTGGGGAGTTAATGAGGGGTTGGGGGGGCGAAACTCGTATGGCCGGGTGCCAGAGTCGACGCCGCGGTAGGTCTTCAAGTCTCGTGACATGGAGGAAGAATATTAGTTCTGGTGGTGGTGGCGGAGGGGACCTCTTCTTCCCTTTCTTAATGACTCCGAAAAATATGATTTCGAAAGTTTTGATTTACTGAAGCGGGAACATCACGGAGTTTGTATAGTTATAAATATAGCCCTAGTTTAAAAAGCGTTACGTTCCCCTGCCAAGGGGAACCCTTCGCTTTTTGAAGGCCCCAGAAAAATCGAATATTCATATTTGTTTGTCTGCCAACCCCTTTTACAGGATCGTTCGTCTTGGTTTAATGACAGTAGTAATTTTAGCGACTTTATCGCTCGTGGGTTCAAACGTCTAAATTTGCCTTTAGTAACGGACGTACTACAATACATAAATAGAATCGTGGCCGCTGTTTGTTCGTACTTCTCAACGCCCATAAATGATGATACGTTCCACTCGATAAAAATTACATTTTATGCTTTCTCAGAACCGAACGGAGGAACATGAGCCTTGAACTCACGAGATGAATGAGTAACTGGTGACATTTGGCGGTCTATAAAATCAAATTTTACACTTGAATTTTGATTTTCAGATAATTCAGAACAAAATGGTATCGCATCGATCTGTGGACTTGTAACCACCATAATTGTTATATCCACAGACATCCTACACCTTTTGTCAACGTTCAACCATGTAAAATCAAGGTTTTGGTGAAGTAAAGAGTTGAAATGTGTAATTTTATGGGAATTACTGTGTACATAATAATAGCATTACAGTATGATTTGTATGAAACAACATCCGACTGTGATGTGTCCGTCTCTCAAGACATACACTGTTTTTTATTACAGTATATGATTGCAGATGTACGGAATGGTAGTTGGACTGGTTTTCACTTCTAATAAAAAATGGTAACATACCTATGTACTTTGTTATTTAAACTAAGTACCTATATATTATTAAAAAATCCTCAAGGCAAAGGAGACAATTCACGAAGAACTTTTATGCAAGAAACTTGAAAAACAAATTTCTGTCCAAGATGGTTTATCAAATTCGAAAAGAAAATATTCTGGAGCATAGTAAATATAATATGCAATGATTGATGAAGATTTCGGAACTCTAGTCCGAGAATTTAGAATATACATGCAGCAATAATACCAGGAGTTCCCAAGCTGAAAAAATTTTCATTTATAAAATTAGATGTTTATGTATGGTACAAACAGTATGATCTTCCAATCGTTGTCTCCATCTGCCTCATTAGCTGAGAATTGGGCGTTTAGTTCATCCCAAGGTGTGGGAAGCGACCCCGAGGCTTCCTCCTCCATCGACCCCCGGGCAATCAATCTTGTTCCAATTAATCTTCAACCGACCTAATTGGAACATTTGAATTCAGACGATGGAAAATTAACGGGGAGGAAATTAACTGACCATATCCCAGACATTTTTCTTGGGATGTAGCGGAGAAAAAAAAGGCATCGGTCGTCGATCTTTAAAGGCTACCCGTTAGAGCGTTATGGTTGAGTTCTGCGGGAAATCATTAGTCTCATTTACGGATGTGGATTCGTTATTCTGGGAATTTTACCTAATGGCACAGGTAAATCCGATATGATAAACCTACAAATTATTACCAACTTATACACATTAAGCCTAGCATTGCCTACCATTTCAAAGCAAAACCAAGTTATTGAAAAGTTGTCTATTTCCACTAAAACGCAAAAAACGCGAATTGCACTGTTATACCCGTTTAGGTGATCAAACCATCGTCAGTAACAAAAATAACTGCTGGTTATTGTTGGTGTATTGTCAGTGTATTTTTCGCGTTTTTTCGTGTAATGGTGGGAATCAGACAACTTTTCAATAACTCCGTTTTTCTCTGAAATGGGCTTCCACGATTTTTTCGCGAGTGATTTAGTTCGTATTGTGTACGATAATCAGCTGATCGCAATGGACAATTTCACCTGTTTTATTTTATTTTCTCAAGTGAAAATCTCGGCGAATGCTTTCCGAAAAGGCGCTATATGAGGGGTATCCGGTGACCAAAAAGGGGCGATAAACCAGCGGAAAGAAAGTGAAATGACGTCATAGGTAAAGGCCCTCACAATATTCAGCACCACCCATTTATGGAGGGGGGGGGGGGGGCTCAGCGCCATCCACTTATTTTTGAGATGAAAATCGGCAGTGAGGGGGTTTTCATGAGTGCTAAATCCAATTCTGAGATCATAAATAGAAAACGTCTGCCAATTCGAGTAGGCAGTATAGCTTCCTCACTTCAATCACATGAAAGTATTAGAATAGTTGGGTAGGTTCGTATTGATAAGGGACGATATGCGACCCAACCTGGGTGTACCCTCAGCCCTGTGCATTTCAGCTCTCTACGACGATTTTTCGCGCTGTTAGAAGCGTTACAAAAAAATGGTCAACACTTCATGTTCGCGCATGCGCAGACGAAAGTTACATTACGATTCCAATGAAATTCATATGGAACGATCTAAGTATTATTCCTGATCGACCCTCCAAATCTGAACTTATTTCAACGACATTTAGGGTAGCTATGGGCGTTCCAAATATTTCACGTTTGCGCATGCGCAGACGGAAGTTACAGTACTTTTTCAGTGATTCTGGTATGGGACCATCTGTGAACCAACCCGAACCCCCCAAATCCTGTGAACCTCCAAATTTCAGCCTATTTCAACCATTATTTCGGGTAGTTATGGGTACAAGGAATTACCACAGACAGACAGACACGGAACCAAAAATGTTCCTCGATGTCTCAAACACATAATGGTAGTAGAAATTTTCATTTTGGAGGACATACAATTTTTTTTACTCAATCACGAATCCAAGGCTCCCCCACTTTCGGTAGTGAGGAAGCAAAATTCGCTACTGTCATGAAGGTAAATCTACGTCGGAAGTTTTAATACACTTCTAACCGCATGACTCGTGTACGGGGAAATCCAACCAACCGTCAAACCTAAGTAACGTGTTTTTGGACTAAATGGACTTCTACCAACCAAAGGTTTGGAGGCTGTTCCCATTGGATGACAATTGAGAAAGAAGCGACTCGAGTTTACCGAACGATGGTGGCGGCACTTATGGATGAGAGCCTGAACTAAAAATAATTAGAAATTTGGTTTATCAATTCAAATTAAAAAGATTAACCTGATTTTGCTCCGGTGGACAAGGTTGGGGTACGTTTACTCATCCCGTCGTGTGTTTCCAGGAGTGCGGCAGCCACAGGGCGGCATCGGCAGTCCACTTTTTTTTGTGGATATTCACAATAACTGTCTATTTGCCACGTTTGGAAGCTTCAAACAATAAATAGGTCAGGTATATTAGTGCAGTGCACATCCTTGAGATACAATCACCGCTAGGGGCCAATTACCTTCGGAGCACCGCGGTGTTTATCACCCAGGCGCGAGCAGCCGAAGCGAAATTCAAAACCGCAAAAACGTTCATTTCGAATAAACGAGTTTCTCTCCCCTCCCCTCCATCACGCCCCTTCCCCTCCGACGAGCTGATTGCCCGAGTTTCCATGAATTTCACCGCCGTTTCCTCGCTTTTCCCCAACGGCCGACGGCCTCTCTACCGCCCGAGTGAGTTATGATCTGCCCATCCTGTAGGTAGGACGACAGACATGACCTGAATATTGTCATAGGAGTCGAGAGGAGGGTTGGGGAATGAGCCTCGTCACTGGGGTTCACTCCACAGTAATAACTCGAGGCCCCGCCAGACTACCCTGGACTCATTGCTAGTCATGACCAGGGGAATCCCAGAGTGTAATGCCTATTTGACCATACCCCCCCCCCCCTCCACATACACCATCCCCCCCACCACCAACCCTTTTATTATTCTTTTTAATTGTATTTTATTGGTCGAATTTTTCTCTACTCTTCCCCTCTCACACTGTCCACCCTTGTTTCAACTCAATTTCGATTCCCTTCCCCCCCTCTTCCAGGTTTTTCCTTCCAAAAAGGCCCTCTCCTCGTATAATATGCATAAAGGGGCCGAAATAACCGGACGGAATGGAAGCGCACTCCCCTTGCCTATCATCTGTTCCAAAAACCATTCATAAACCCTCCCTTTCATATTCCCAACGTAATTTGAATTTTTTTTTAGCAACTTTTTCCTTTACCCTGCAATGTAATTCACGCTTGATGCGTTACAAGCTCATTCCCCCGTGAAAACTCCCCACCCACTCCTTCTCATTAATACGTAGATGTGATTTACTGGCTCATCAACTCCCTTTTCCGAAGTAATTCGCGTTTATTATCCAATTTGGATGAAATATGTGTAGATTTTCATGAACATTTATTAGAATCTCAATGCCCGTTACCTCATTCATTGATCCAGCTCTGAATAACGTAACACCCCCATGTACAACCATAAGCAAAATAAGAATAAATAAGTTCCCCCTCGAATGATTCTTTGCCCCCTCGAGAATTCATTCCTCAAAATGGGGTGGATCTTCTTAGATTTCGGTCTCAGTGTGAATTGATATTATATTAATCCAATCCCAACGTACACACATTAATTTACTTATCATGTTCAGAACTTGCATGGATACTGACGATGAAGACTTCTTAATGTCACATGATGATAACACATTATTTTTATTATTATATTGATAAAGAAGTTGAATGTGAAACTGCTGAAAGATTCCTGCAGGTACAATGTTTTGTGTGAGTGGCGCTCCACAAAATTTGGACTCACATCCATGCATAGAAATATTTCAACAGTTTTAAATTCAACTCGATCATAAATATCAGTGTATTATCATCAACATCCATTCATCACCAACAATAAAAATGTATACTATATCGTTTCTCATATCTTGTTTTCTACCCTTTTTAAAATCAGCACTGTCCGAGTGATTATAAATAAATAAACTGACATCCATATTCATCACATTCTGATGAAAACAAATATGTACCTAAATTTGTCGAGAATTTTGGCAATATGAATATAATTTAATTTCAACCTCAGACCGAAATCCAAGACCACCCACGCTTCGCACGTTACTAGCAAGAGAACAAAAGTTAGCAAGTAGCACCAAAGTGAGTCCGAGATCTATAAGAAAATTTAGCACAAGACAGAGTCGGGGTTGCTCATTCATGAAAAACAACTGTTGGGAAGCAACACATTTAAAGATGAAAATTTCAAGAATTTTATGGACAGTCCTGATACCAGTGCTGATAAGGAGCAATAAAGACGAGAATCTCTGTCCGCACCTTGGTTATGTAGATGGCCAACTTATTCTGCGTTGACTCTACCTTATAACTAGATACCTACCTACATGGCAGAAGAAATCCACTCGTTCCTCATACATATCCAAGTGTTCTGTATTTGCATGTTGGTATTTTCGCTTACCTGTAACAAAAGAAAAACAAGACTATTATAACCCACGTAATGTACCCAAGTAAATGTACGAGTACAAGGTTTTTGATAAGAGTAACAAGTAGAGAAACTTATAAGTAGGTATTTAGTTGTACCAAGTAGGTTAACCTTTATAAAGTGCGACTCAAAATCTAAAAATACAAGGAGTACAAATGTGGTGGTGACGATTGGAGTTTAGAGGAAACAATTTTTTCAAAAGCTGGCTATAATTAACCTGAAATTCGGTACCGTATGCGGTAAAAATGAGCGAATTCTGGAAGTTCAATGGCAAAAACCCTTGAATATCACATAAGGGTTACTTTACAGGTCAGCGTTTGAAACCAACGAGTCATAGCAGGTGATTCATGTAAGCTAAGGATCCTAAATACCACAAAATGAACGCCCATTCACCAGACCCCCAAGACCTCAGTATTATACTGATATCATACTATGCCGCTGATCAACATCGACAGATAATAATCCGTAGGACAGTATCCTGTTTGATCAAACCGCTCTGATTGGATCAGATATTTTCCATGATGCATCAGAGTCGACACAGAACTGCGCTCCTGCAGACGAAGTTGTAACCACCAGAAGCGAAAGTCGTACCTACGTTACCAAAGCCATGGAAAGGGTTTCTACGACACTTGGGTAGATTTATAATTCTTTTAAAATATTAATTTATTCGCACTGCCATTTTGGTTTGAAACAAAGTCAAGATTTGGGTCAAAATAACACGACAGTTCCAGCGTCTAGCTCCCATTACTTTCCAGAAAAACTTGCAACTATCGTAACGATGTTCGGCCATTTTTGATTGTCGCCCCGAGAGAATAAAAACTTTCAGACTATCGAGCCAAAACTGCTGTTATTCGAAACTGTAACTTGATCTTTCTTTGCTGTTTTTTCTCTATAGGAGTAATGAAACTTTGAATATTCCTGTGTATGCATAAAACAAAGTCTTCATAATTCAGGCTAAAAATTATTTAGCCTACGGAATCTGATTACCAATCTGTGAATTACTAATGAGCATGATATAAAATTTTGAACGAAAACAGAGATCAGGGACGAGACTGAACTGCTTTCCCGACCCAAAATTATTACGAAGTTCATTTCAAGCGGGAGATGGAAGACGGTGAAAAGGGGTGAAATATGTTTCGTCGACCGTGATATTACTCGGGGAACTTTAGTCATATAAGTAAAGGTTTTGAGAGTTTGAGAACAACATTATTACAGTTCGTTTCCCTCTGGCGTCATCTACCCATCGCTTTTAGCTGAAACCTGAGGTGAATGCGACGGAAACTTGGGCCTGAGGTCGGAGACCTAAGGATAATGGAGAACATGCGTGATAATACTATAAATCTGGAAGTTCTAATAGAGTGAGTACAACTATCAATCCATATGAAGTCTATAGTTTGAACTGCAAAATAACAATGGTAATCTCACGGAAAGTGAGACCGAAAAATCGAAATGAAGTGGTGTTGAAGGTTGAACGTAGGTATGATAGAGGAGAAACAGATTTCTGAAAATTGAAGCTAAGAAGAATGGCTCGAGTATGCTAAATCAGGTTAAAGCTGGGTTTACATTGTTTCACTCCTGATGAACATCCAGAGTGAATCACCCATGTTTACAAATTTTCATACACTGTGACCCCCTTCAACGATTCATCGTTTCATCTGCATTGTTTTTAGTTATATCCAGGAGCGGAAACCAATTCTCATATTTACTGGTTAAAGCAGGCAACTCCGGTCACTGAAAAACAATGCACATGGTTCAGAAACGCTATACCTAAGCCCTAAAGTAAAACTTCAAATGACAATGAGGTATCAAGCGACTTAATTAACTAATTAGGTAATTAATTAATTACGATTTTTATAATTGATTCACCAACTCCACCATTTACAACACTCCTCCGCACATCACAACATACACACAAACAAGTCTATTATTCCCCACAACAATCCCTAAGGGAACCTTCGTGAATAAATTGATTGATTGATTGATTCATGTACTTTCATCGAAGATAGATGACTAAGCAAAATTTTAGCTCGACCGGACACCGGGAAGTGGGCGAAAATCGATTGGAAGGTATGACCGCAGCAGACAGCAAGTCAAACAAAAGCCTGTAATAAAAAGATCCAATCCTCCAGTTGAACATCTTGGGTGAATTTGCAGAAAAACACTTTACTGCAATTTGGGCATTTACAACGCATTTTTAGCTAGTTGCAAAATTTGATCAGAATGATTTGACGCAATATTCCCATAGGAATGTAGGATCCATGATGAAAGCCCCTTTTATCGTTCATCCGAAAATCAACTGGGATTGAATTCTTTCGTCCTTCTTCCTTCACGTTCGATGATCACTCCGGATCGAAGAGAAAGGACTGAAGTGAAAGTAAAATGAAGTTTACACTTTTCACTTTGGATGATATTCCGCGATGATCATACATGCAAAGTAAGCAAGTGTAAATGGGCCTTTAGACACAAAACAAACATGGAACCCAGGGAAGCATTGGCGATCAAACGGGTATAAAGAATGTTTAAAATAAAAATTATGTAAGTACCGCCTACTCTTTAGGCCATCAGGATTTGCAAAAGATTTGTGGATCCACAAGGTTTACCGTCATAATTCGTATAAATTTTGGTTCCACGAAGGTGTCAAGCAACGGAAGTGGAGACCCATCATAATTTTTTGGTTTATTATTTTCAATAATGAACCTTTGGAATTGAGCATAAAAAAAACCGGAAATGCAATAAAAAAATTTCTGTCTGTCCGCCGTACGCCGTACTTAGCACTTTTCTTAGTTACCATGAAAAATAAAAAAATTGATGAAATTCGGGTTGTAGGTTCCGTTCGGGGTCTAGTTGGTCCTCGAAGCTCGACGTTACTGTCAAGTCATCTCTAAGGGGGTTGAAAAAAGGAGTTGAAATTTTGAGAACGCCGGAGTTCGAAAACTTTCGATAGAAGGGTTTTAAAAAATGTTTTTAAATTGATCTTGAACTAAAGAATTTTTTGAGACCACCTGTAGCATCGTACGTCCAGCCGTTCGTGAGCACCAAAAAGCTTCGTCAACACGATCGTGAATCAAACGGTATAAATCCGGCCCAGGTATCATCACTAGGGAGCACCTGATTATAATCACCGATCGCTGTATGAAGTCGAGTTGGGTGTTCAGCGATATTATTTCGTTTGAAAAATGATGGATCTATTGGATTTTGTTGGTAGATACTTTTGAAACTTGAACAAACGTTGAAGTATTACTGAGGGGGAAATTATTACACAATGGTAAATTATTACACAACGGTTCATCTGCCTAGAAGGGGCTGGATTTTGTTGAAAGGTACTTCTGCAACTTGAACAACCGTTGAAGTATTATTGATGGGCAACTCATTACACAACGGTAAATTATGACACAACGGTTCGTTATACTATCTATGTAGAAGGGGCACCTATACAAGTAAATTATCATTTGCCTTATGCTTCATGAATAACTACGAATAATTAATTATTGATGGAATCCCGCGAATTTGTACGAAACTTTAATTCTGGGGGCGGCTCCAGTACTCGATTCAGGGCTTTCCTGGGGGAAGTTCGAGGGTACTGATGCAGAAAACAGTGATCTACGCAGAAGGGGCATCTATACAGGTAAATAATAAACCTTTGTGTAATAATTTGCAGCGTTTTTCTTTTTTGAAATATTTTTGACGCTCAAAACTGTTATCATGTTGATATCCGATTTCCATGTTTGCGGCACAGAAATTCGATAGCAAACCAGGTTGAAAGTAACATACTCTTAACTACAAGACTATTTTTACTAAAATACTACACAAAGGTTACAAATCCTTAGATTTATTTTTATTTATCCTCAAAATAAGTCGATATCTTAAAATCTAATTAGGTACATAGTAGTTGTTATCCCAGCTAATTCAACTAAATCGACGAGTTTATCCGGTTCCTGAGGCCAATAATTGTCCGAACTAGCCAACAGATGTGAAAATCAGGAGCTGACCACTTTGATCCGTCAGTTGATTCCTGATGATTCGTTTCCGGGAGCCAATTTCCTGGAACAAGCGGCAATTACTCTGGACTGACGGCCAGCCGAAACAATTAACTTTAAGAATAGGCCGAACTTCAAATCTATTTCTCTCATTCGTGAATACACGGATTTATTAAATTGATCAAATCAATTTAAATGAGCATCACGCAACAGGCATACCTTCTTAGGCAGTTGGTTGATAGATGCGTATTCACTGAACTATCGTCGTTTTTCTCTTCTATTTATTCTTATCTCGTTTTACGGGACCAGATCTTATACAAAACAGGTGCACAATGAGCATAATTAAAATCAGCTAAAACTAATAGTTACGTAGTAGTTTACAAATTACATAGGTAACTGAAAAAAGTGCTATATCCAACAAAAGCTGCAAACCAATACGTACCTAACGCAAAACGAATCTTACTACTCCTAAAAATAATCCGAAAATAACAATATTTAGGCAATTTGAAAAATAACGTTGAACTGTCCGTAACAGTTGGGGTGGAAAATAAGGCAATGGGCGCTGAAAACTGATTTCCCAAACTGTTCTATTGAATGCATTTTGTATTTAAGATCACAGTTTTGAAGGTATATCGTGAGATCTGAATATGGTCGAGTGTAGGCAAGATGAGCTCAAGTACAATCAATGTATTTATTCACGAAGTTCCATTAGGGATTGTTGTGGGGAACATAGACTTGTTTGTGTGTCTGTTGTGAAATTTATAAACATAAAAGTTGACAATCCACTGTTGTTAGTTTTGTGTAGTAGTAGGTTTGGGTGGTATTATTGTACTGTTTCGATTTCCAAATCTCGAGTAGTAATATGTTTTTCGAACCCGAACTCCTAGCAAATTAAAAACTTTACAATCGTGATGGAGGAATCATTGTATAGAATGACAGGCTATTTTACTCAAAGTGTATAATTTCATTCGTTCTTTAACTTTTCACACACTTTGACTGGGCACTGTGTATAATGCACAGGCATTCTGTATAATGGCTAAGATGATTCGGGCAATGTATTAAACGAATTGATTGGAACAGTTTCTTTATTGATTCCTCAATTTTATTCAGACATAGTTGCTAGGAGGATTATACCTAATTTTTTCGGCTCATTTTGTGATAAGTATTAAACAGTAGTATTAAACACAGGTATTACACAGTAGGTTATTAAACATAAGTAATAGACATTATTAAACGTAAGTATTAACACTACTTAATTCTGAAACAACAAACATTGGTGGTGAATGAAAAATTACATAAATAATAACATTTCTCAGATTTCCTAAGACGGATTAGACATTATATAGAATGTCCAGTCAATAAAAATATAAAAAATCTCCCGTTTCATACATTGACTGACCGATTTAGTCATTCTACTATTATTTAGTCATAATCGAATAGTCATTAGAATAAATACAGAATTCACAATTTCACACATTGACTATAACATGTATAAGAAACACTATAACATATATAAGAAACATGTATAAGAAACACTATAACATATATAAGGAACATGTATAAGAAACACTATAACATATACAAGAAACATGTATAAGAAACACTATAACATAAATATATAAGAAACATGTATAAGAAACACTATAACATAAATATATAAGAAACATGTATAAGAAACACTATAACATACATAAGAAACATGAATAAGAAACACTAACATGTTTCTTATACATGTATATAACATACATGTATAATATATTGACTTAACATGTTGACTATACATGTTAAGTCAGTGTCAACATCACTTGACATGTTGACGTGACTTATCATGTTAACATGTCGACATGACAACACAGTTGAGTCATGTGTAGTGTCAACATGACTTAACATGTTGACTATAGATGTTAAGTCAGTGTTTCTTACACGTATAACATGTTGACTAAACACTATAACATATATAAGAAACACAGATGTATTAGAAACACATTGACTATAAAATGTATAAGAAACACTGTGACTCAATGCCCCACATACGTGAGGCAATTTTGCCTGCAGAACCCAGAGCCTGTATCCTATTCTTAGTACAAGCTACGTACCCATACCCACTGGAGGAGCAAAACAGGCAGTGAATGATGCTAGATTGACACGTATACAGTGAATGCGTTCAGTCAGCGAAAGTTTCGAGTGGTTATGGTAAATATATCTCTCCTAGACGTAGCTACGCCGTGTAAGTGCCTACCTACAACATACGAGGTCAGTATAGTGAATGAGGGAAATACTACCGGACCGTTGACGGGAAAAGCATGTTGAAGCACCCAGACGGTGAAATCACATGAAGGAACCAACGCCCAACCCATCATATTTCCGTGAAGAGGGGGAAGCCCCTGGTTAATCCGTTTTCTACGGCCAGAACGTGCCCAGCATCGGCGGTGGGGGCTAGAAAATTGTTGAGCCGGCGGTTGAGTGTATACGTTCCCTTTGTTTTCCACATCGTACTGTGGATATGTGGTTTCGTGTGACTCGTTTCAACCTTGCGAAAGGGTTATTCCATGGGAGCAGCGCTCAACTACTCCGGAAGGGTCGTTGAATTAAACAGGGAGTTGTTCGAGCTCTCTATAATACAACTATGATTGAGAATATCGAGTGTTCTGCGTTAATTCAAAGGCTACGTTCCGAGTACGTAGATACAATAAATAGAAGACAAAAAATCGGAACTCGTTTAGTGGGGTTGTCCCAAGATTGATTCCTCCACGGATTTCGAAATTCCAGAGAAAAAGCGACATTGCAAATAAATAAGGCTGGATTTTGTGACTGCAAACTGTTGAATACAAAGTGTGAGGGGTTTCGAGGTTCAGTCAAGAATGATGTAACCTTCTTCGAGGCCAACTTTTCGGTTTATCTGTAAACCATCATCAGGGCTACAGAACACCCGGAAGATATTAGGTATATGTAAGGGGGTATTAGGTATAGGTAGTACTATGAGACGTAATGGACATAATGATATTAAAATGTATGGTAAAATTATATTAACATTTATGGTTACTGGTTTACGTGATCGTGACTGACAGTAATGTGCAATAAGGATATGAGGGGAAACCATGGAAACGTTGGTTCTAGGGAATACTGAAAATTGCCACTTAGGTAAGTGTGTGGAGACATGAGATAAGTTGCCAGGCACCTTACCAAAACACAGTCGAGTGTTGAGAACATAATTGGAACATTTATGAATGTCTGGAAGTGTCTGTTCACAAATTCAACTATTGAAAAATCACGTGGATGGTAGATAGGATTCACTATTTTTACATAACCTTTCTCGTGTCTCTGCTACCTACCATCCACGTGATTTTTCAATAGTTGAATTTGTGAACAGACACTTCCAGACATATTTATTCATAAATGTTCCAATTATGTTGTCCACACTCGATTATGTTTTGGTAAATGGTGCCTGACCACCTATCCCATGTAGATAATAAGGACAACAACAATTTCTCAGGTATGCTCTTTCCACATAATTTACCTAACAATTTTCAATATTCCCTAGAACAGATGTTTCCATGGTTTTCCCACATATCCTTATTCCTACGGACTGGAATTATACGCACAAAATTTGGCCAAAATATGCACTCGAAATTGACAAAAAATGCACCCCAAGCAAAATTACGTTAAAATTTTTTTTTAAATATTTCTAAAATGAACTGAATTTTGCTGTGAGACGTACAGGTAGTCTATACATTATGTTCCAGTTACTATCGCGTTCTTAAAAAATTATAGAAAAGAATCTAGGAAGAAAATGGAATGAAAATGTACACATATTTTTTTCTCGACTATACAATATTTACATTCATACCAAAAAAGTCACTCGCTATCACAATTATAGGCCTGGATCACAATTGATTTTTCCACATTGTCAACTGTGACGTATTTATAGCCCAAAAGTGAAAGGCCATTCAGGGGTAAATGGTAAGGGTGCGCCTAAGCCCTACCTACACAGATTAAACGGTGAATGGCCTAAGAATATCCGTGAACCCTTTTCAGAAACACATATCTCGGAGGATTTGGCGAATGGAATGTCGATAAATAGGGAAATTCCCCAATTTCGATTAAAAATGCAGAAATATGCACAAAACGGCCAAAATATGCAAGAATCTCCGAAATCGAACAAAATGTGCTATTTAAATTTCAATGTAACACACGCTAAACGCTTCAGATACCCTCAAAACGGAAAAGTAGAACGGTATACATAATACAAAACACATATGCAAATTCCAGTCCCTACTTATTCCACATTCTTGTCAGTCACAAGCATGTAAACCAGTAACCACAAAAATGTTAAGATAATTGTACCATACATTTTAATATGATTACGCCAATTACGTCTCATACTACCTACCTATACCTAATATCCTCTGGGTGTTCTTTGTAGAACTGATGATGGTGTACAAATAAACCGAAACGTTGTCCTCGAAGAAAGTTGCATCATTTCGTGACTGAACCTCGAAACCCCTCACACTTTGTATTGCAAATAAAGTAACCTTTAAAACCACAAGACAGTCCAACACGTTCACAGATATTATTGTGGACGTATGCCTTCTCCTAGCTGAATTTGAATCGTTCCATCATGTCTTGGACGATTTGATCATTTGAAATCACTTTTTAGCGGCCAATTTGTAATTAGTCCTTGAATTTACTACTGAGTTTACAATTTACTATTGAGGTTATTACGATGAAAACTGGGAACCCCCCCCCCCCCCTTCAACCCGACCAACTCAAATTAGTACCACCACCAGTTAAATATAAAGTTTTCAATATACTTTATCCGCACTTAATGAAGTGGTTTTCCACTCGTTAGGACCCGATTTTATAACAAGCTACTCCTTTCGGGTATCGAATTTCGTGTAGCGCTCAACCGGAAGGCACGTCGGCTCTCGTAATCGACTTCGACCTTTACCTTTAATACTCCCTCGTCCTCCCTGATATAATTAAAACCGTCAAGGGGGGGTTTTCCAGGAGCTTAAAAATTAATTAAAAACCCTCCCCCACTCCATCATCTCCTTTCACCTTTCCATTCTTTTTCATCGCTATCACTTCCTTCCTTTTCAACGCCTCCTTTTTCCCGTATAGCTGATTCGGTTTTATCGTTCGAGCCACTGGCTATTGAATGAGCATTAGCAAATTCAGTGAATCAGTTATGATCCTGTGGTAATAAAACTCGTTAACACCCTTGTTGTTAAAACGCGCAACTTCAGTATTAAACACTAGTACCTACTTTAACAGCCTAAGGCTAGAACACTATAATTACCTACTGAAAATTTTATAGTCTTTAAACTACACTTCACTTACGAACAGATTAGGAGACAAGTTTACACTGTGAGAAAGAGAGAGATGGAGAGGGAGGAGGCCATAATTTGGGTATACATCAATACACAGAAAAGTCGTATCTGAATTTTTGGCCAAAATGAGTTAACGGGCCCACCCCTCTACCCGTTTTGACGGGTGGTTTCTGCCGAATTTAGAGCCTCAGAGCCGTATTTGCACGAGAAATGCCCCAAAACGGGCTTAAGAACAATGGGATAACGTACATAACGTACTTTCGGGTGGATTTACTAAGCGAAAACTCGTAAATGTCGTTTTTAGAGGTTAGTAAGTCGTATCTGATAGCAGATGCGATTTTTATGTTCAGTATTTTGGACATATGGGTTAGTAAAATGCAGATATACGGGTTTAAAACTTCGTGAAAATATAATAATAATAATATAATAGTATTTATTTATTGAGCTTTAAACAATTTTGTCCATAAGTGCTCATTCGAATATCTCTAAATAGCGCTCCCGTTTGTATACTAAATACGACAAAAAAATTCGTACGCTGTTTTCGGTATATTCCGATCGAAAAACTCGTTTTTTGACTTCACCAACCGATTCAGCGGGAAATTTCCCTGAAAATGAGTGTTTAAGTTCAGGAAAATTCCGATAACTAACGCTCATTTTGGCAAATTTCAGCTGGAAACCTCATGGTCCATTTTTCCAAAAATCAGGTTTAGTCAGACAGACTTTTCTGATTCTGACGGCAGAACAAGTAACCACGGAAATCCTTAGAGATTAGGGGTCTACTTAGTAAAATTTGAGCGGAAACATTGTAGCAGCAGTAGAAAAATTAGTTCCAAATGATTTTGAGTATTTCAATTAGTTCTAGTTAATTCGCACTACAAAACTAATGAAGTGGATTAATATTCGTCAACAGGGAAGTTGAGTGATAAATCTCCACCCCCCACCACCTACCGACACTCAAGAAAAATCGAGTAGATAGAATGAATCAAAACTGTTTTACCGATTGAAAGACCATGCCCTTAATCCACCAGTGTAACTCCCCCCCCCAAAGCCGTACCTATCAGTTAGTTATAAGTAGCTATCCGCCGCGCTGTTCTTGTATAGCATTATTAGATTATTATTTTCGTCAGATTAATTACAATGCATGCAATTTTCATTATTCGTATACTGATAAAAAGAACACCCGTATGTATTCATACAGCCAGTTGGCTCAAATAAATAATATTATTTTCAAATTGAACTAAACTGAATTGAATCGAATAGAAACAATGAATATGAAATGAAACCCAGCATCCACTGAATGAACTGAATATCCTTAAACAGTATTGCCCTCTCAAATACTTAGCGCCCTTATCGTTATCATTGATATTAAAGACAATCGCAACACAAATGAACTCACAAGCAAGAAATCAAAAAGACCAACCTGCACTATTACGCTATTATTGTCTTTCATACGAAAAATACACACTGTAACACAAAAGCTATTCTTCAATCCTCCTTCAATTCTCATTAATTCAACCAAAAGATAACGAAGGGACGACCTTCTGTGACTCCTAATTGAATGAGGTAAAAAAGGTGTCTTTTGGCTTTCCATGGCCAACCAGGTCAACCCCTCTCCTGTCTTCAAGCTGTGTAAACAGAGCGGCTTGGGGCAGGATAATAAGCTTTCCATTTTCTTTTACTTATTTTATTATATTCTCACGTTTAGTTCTCATCTCTCGGAGCATTTAATGACTATTGTTCAAGGACACTTTTGTCAGTTGAAAGGTGGTATTTTATGAGAAGGTACGTCCTTACCGCACTTTTTAAAGTTAACGACCAAAAATAAAGAAAAGAAAAAACTTGGAAACAAAGAAAATTCCATGAGGGTTGGTGATATTGTAATACAAATTCTTCAAGGATTCTTTTTTGACGAAAATTATAATTCAGTAAATGGGTTCTAATGATGAAATAAACCGTGCCAACGGTTAGGTATTGTCGGATGAACTCAATGAAATAGTTAAATTATGCAAACCCGGACTAACCCGTCAGACTGTAGTATGAGGATGAATTGTGGAATACCTCAATTAAATGGTGGTCAAAGAAAAACGGAGTTATTGAAAAAATAGTCTATTTCCACTAATACACGAAAAACGCAAAAAACAATGTTATACCGGTTAACACAATGAGTTATTGTGTTTTACTGACGATGGTTTGATCACCGAAACCGGTATAACAGTGTTTTTTGCGTTTTTCGAGTATTAGTGGAAATAGACTATTTTTTCAATAACTCCGTTTTTCTTTGAAATGGGTTTCCACGATTTCTTCGCGAGTGATTTAGTTCGTACCTGCAGTGGTGTTGCACAGGACAATATTATTAGGTACTTACAATAAAGTGTTGGTGATGGCGACTGCTTACTAATGGGTATCAAATACCTACCCATATATATTGCGATACATATAAATGAAAAACGGAGTTATTGAAAAAATAGTCTATTTCTACTTATAAAACACTGTATTAGTGGAAATAGAATATTTTTTCAATAACTCCGTTTTTCTTTGAAATGGGTTTCCACGATTTCGTCGCGAGTGATTTAGTTCATACATATCAATCCTTGAAGTTGGAATTTTATTACACTTTATTATTTTTGTTTCACAGGTCAAGTCTAAACGATATTCCTTCAGAGAGTTGGAGGGTGGGTGGAGGGAGGGGGGTGTCCGAGTGTGTAACATGTCACTAGATAGGACTGGGACGGTGACTTCAGTACGTTGGTTCGAATCCCAACGCCCCTCATCTCAACACAAGAGCCTTGACGAAAATGCTGCAAATTATTACACAAAGGTTTATTGAGTAGATCACTGTTTTCTGTGGTCAATGCCCCAGGAAGGCCCTAAATCAAGTACTGGAGTCCCCCCGGAACAAACGTTTCATACAATAATTAAATTATTCTATTCTATTCTATTATGTTTTCAATAATTAAATTATTAATAATAAACCGTAGTAACGTAATAATAAACCATAATAATTTACCTGTACAGGTGCTCCTTCTACGTAGATAGTATAATAAAACGTTGTGTAATAATTTACCCAATAATACTTCTTCGTTTGTTGCAAAAGTACATATCAACAAAATCCAAAACAGCCACCATTTGTCAAATGAAATAATATTGCAGAAAAACCTACTCGACTTCATACAGCCATCCGTGATTATAATCAGATGCTCCCTAGCAATGATATCTGGGCCGGATTTATACCGTTTGATTCACGATCATGTTGACGAAGCTTTTCGGTGCAAACGAACGGCTGGTCGTAAAATGCTCCAAGTGGTCTCAAAAAATTCCTAAGTTCCAGATCAATTTAAAAACTTTAGAAAAACCATACCCTTCTATTGAAAGTTTTCGAGCTACGGCGTTCTGAAAATTTCATCCCCTATTTTTCACTCCTGAGAGATGATTGACAGCAACGTCGAGCTTCGAGGACCAACTAGACCCCAAACGGGGCCTAAAAACCAAATTTTTATTAATTCTGGTTCATGGTAACTAAGGAAAGTGCGAAGTAAGGCGTACGGACATAAATTTGTTTATTCCACCATCGGATTCTACGAACGTTGAAACGGAAATGATCAAATTCCGGGGGGGGGGGGGGCTTTTTGTTTCATGCTCGATTCCAAAGGTTACTAGTTATTGAAAATAATGAGCCAAAACTGCTAATTTCCGACTCATAGGACCCACTGCAAGTGTCGCAAAGGATAACCGCTATAATGCCCACTGTCTCGGGTTGTGTTGAAATCATAGCACCCAACTTACTGAGGAGAAAGAATCCAGTGTTTACGTTACTTCAGGCTGCGGCAACCTTCGGAGTGACGTTATCTGCTTGGGCAAAGTCTCGATCTTTTTCTAGGGCAGATGCTCGAGCCCTCGCAGTTCACTTATGTTCGCATGAAGATGGCTGATAAGTCCGAAGGGGTCTAGACAGAAGACGCGTCAAAGAACGGGGAGTGTAAGAAGACCTTATCGGTAAAAATTTGTTGGTAAAGGGACAAGTAGGAACGAGCGATCTTGTGAATAGGATCCAGAAGATGAACGAAGCTCCAAGGAAGAGGGTAAGGGCGAGATAAGCGGTGGAACGGCCTTGTACGAACAATTAGCAGATAGCCGAGTTTCGGCAGAGTGGAGGGGAGGGGTGTACGAGAGACCAGAAAACCCGTAGGAGCCAAAGGGCTTGGTGAAGGTTAGCAAAGGCGGATCACAAGAAGCAAAGACAAAAGGGGGGTCCCCAAGATGTTCCATTACGCACAGCACAAAGGGCAAGAAGGGCAAATCCTATCTACATGCCTTAGCCCTTTATACTCCCGAGGAGGCATCCAATTGCCACTCAGGGGAAGACTCTTCCTTCAACTTCAAGACATCATCTGACAAGTTGAGTTTGGAAAGGGGCGTGTTATTAGCTTTGCAGATAACGTTGTGATTCCGGGATGCGGGTCGGAGTCTGCCGTTCTGTTGGAAGGGAAGGGGCCCGCTCTGAATTTCACCCGGAAGATTAGCCCTTAGCCCAATCTCGTCAGTAGATCAGTAAATCCAAAACAAAGCTCCGTTCTCTAGATGAACTTTCTGAATTAATTTCAAGTCTCCGAAACACTTTACGCGGATCTTTACGGCAAAAACCTTTGCGTTCAGTGCAGGTTGAAAGCTTATACTACAACCATTCCTACCTACAGCATTGCCTGATGAACGAATCAATGAAACGTCTGCCAAGGTCTGTAACGTTCCTCGCAGCCACTGCTGGACCAAGGGTACCTCACCATACCCCTACACATTTTAACAAAAAATGTATTGCTTAGAACTGAAATTATGCGTGCTGAAGGTTACGGTACGATTTGCAACACTGCCTTTATCCATTGATTGAGTCTAATGGGTGATACTAATGATAAATTAATAAACGCGCTAGACCCCACAGCCTACGGAATTCCCACACTTTAATCACATAATTTCTCACTGTGAATGAAAATGTCAATCTACAGCAATAAATCTTCAGACAGTAACTCAGTCTGAACTACTTTTAATACCTACCTCAAGATTATGCATAGGAAACAATAGAAACGGAAGGATATAATATTTTATGCGGGGTGAATAAATTAATGTTGGAATATACAATGGAAACAAAACAGTTTTATGTTCCTCTTGGAAAATGCAGTGACGTTGCAAAGTTCAAGGAAGTAATCAATGTCGATGCTATCACGTCGAATTTAAAAATCATTCCATGAATTTGACTGATTCAGGTGATCAAATTTAAACTGAGCACCTAAAACTACGACCACTGCTGTTACAGTTCGGTACAAAACTCCGCAATGGGCATCCAACAATAATTTTTTCCCACTCACGCTTTCAGAAGGTTATGAATTTTAATAAGGAGCCCCTTATCCAGATTTCCAGCTTGTGACGGTGTGAATAATTCCGATTGGTGATGCAATTACTAACAAACCTCTCAAGACAATCTTCCATTCAATGGATAAGTAGGTAGGTAGTTTATTAATGAAGCCCTTCCTGTTTCTGGGTGTGCATTCAAAGAAAAGGTTCGATTTATTGAATCAATGGACCGAGTGGTTAAAAAAATGTCGTTTAAAATCGGAAAACGAAGAGGAACGAGATCATTTACGAAGCCCAGAAGGCGGAAAAATTGCATCCTTTTCGGTAAAACAAGTTGTTGGTATCATTTATCATTCAAAGTTGTAACGGAGAAGAAATGGCAAGGACTGTAACGTAAACAGAAACTAGAAACAACAGCGCGAGGGATAAAAAAGTATGACCCATACATTTCTTCCTCAGAGTTATCTGAAATTGAAAACCACGGCTATCTCTGTGCATATATTGTTTTGTGAACGGAATTTATCGAATGGTTGGTAACAGCAGTACAATCGCTAATGCCCTTGTTCTATGCAGGCAAGAGGGAGAGAGGGAAAACAATTACATAAATCAACATTTTATACAAACAGGGCCTTCCCAACCAAAAACCCACTCTGCATGGGAGCCGTATCGGAAGCTCGTTTATCAATGGGGACAATTGCCTCGAGTTCTTTTTTTTATCGAAGGGACGGTACCTTTTGGTGGGAGCCATTGTGTTGCAGAGTTGTCTAAATCATTCTTCTACTGCTGGAAAGGCTGGTACGGTGTGAACTTCATCGGAGTCGGAGTGAAAAATAGACGGGGGTGATGGGGTATGACGATCGAACACACTCACTTCAACAAGTCAACAAACTATTGCTAGGTACACGAGAAGACAGAGTCCATACTTAATTTTTAAATGAGATTTAAGGTTTTCGGACTGGGCAGTTGGAAAACATCAAATTATACTACAATCCAATACCTACACAACTCACATTAGCTGTTTTGGTGGGTTATAAAGTGTAATTCTCTCGCTTGCACCTACCTACTCCTATCCAACAGCATTGATTGGTAGTATGGAAGGAACGCGTTCATTTACTACCATATAACACACATTGTGTAGGTGGGAGTTTGGAGTACAGATATCTCCTTGCCCTCTTGAAGAAGTCTAGGCATAATCTTAACTAAAGAAAGTAATAGAGCAGGTTTTAGTCGTTCTACAGCCACTCCGGCACTTTAATACAAATAAATAAATCATGTTTTTTGAGAAGTTCAGTACTACATCGGGGCAATTCTAGGCGTTTATTTGGGTTTATTTTATCAATAATGAACCTAATGGTAACGTTTTCCGAATTTGTGTGCCAAAGTAAAGACATGAAAATGTCTAAAATTCAACCCCCTGAACACTACTTCATGGTTTCAAGGTACGTAGTCCGAAAATACTATAAAACATTTCTGTCCGTTCGCCGTCGCCATATTTCGCATTCTCAAGTTACCATGAACCAAAATTAATTAAATTTGGTTTGTAGGTCCCATTCGGGGTCTAACTGGACCGCGATCTCGGCGTTTCCTACTGTCAGTCATATCTAAGGGATGAAAAATAGGGGTTTGAAATTTCCAGGACATAGTCATCTCGAATTTTTTGTTTTCAACTTGATCACGAACTTGGAAATTTTTTGAGACACCCGGGTACGTACGTCCAGCCCAGATACCATGGGTAGGGAACACCCGATAATCACGCATGGATGCATGAAATCGAGTTCCGTGACATTATTTCATCTGAAGAATGATTGTTATTTTGGACTTTGTTCATAGGTACTTTTGTAACTCGGACAAACGTTGGACTTCATGAATTACAACAAATAATTATTACGGATAGAATTCTTGAATCCACCGCATATTTATGAAGCTGTAATTGCCTGGCCGGTTCCAGTACTCGATTTAGGGCTTTCCTGAGGGAAGCACGAGGGTACTGACCAAAGAGAACAGTGATCTATGCGGAAGGGGGACCTATGCAGATAAATAATAAACCGTTCCGTAATAATTCGCAGCGTTTTTCATGCTCGATTTCAAAGGTTCATTATTGTCAGTAAACATGGACCAAAAATTTTTGTCCGTCCGCCGTATGTGTGCATACTAATAAAATAAACATTCAGTGATCTACACAGGAAAATGATGAACTGTTGTGTAATAATTTGCACAATTTTTTTGGTAATCTGACAAAATGAAGGTTATTATTCGCCGTCATAATTATGACGGATCAAATTCCTCAAGTCCTTTGCCTTCTTCTTACCCAACTATTGTTACATTATCCGCTCTTGCTGATCTTAATCCGGCTGCCGATCCTGGAAAAGGCTTTATGCACATTGTGCTTCAAGAATAACGTCCACATGAGGGCTGACGTCCTGCAGAACGAGCCTGGTACCTGCTTAACAGTGCAAAGGCTGTCGAACTGTGTCGAAACCTACGGATTCCACTGAGATTTCCTAGTTCTGTATTATTCGTGAGCACATCAGATGTGAACTCCCAAAGGTCGGCCGAGACCCCCAACCCCGCGGGGTCGTGTCCTGTAATATAGTAATTATCCCAGGCAGGAGGCCGGTCGGTGGATGCAGGGAGCCCCTTGCCGATTAGCAACGGACCTTCCAAATCACTGTAGGAGCACCCAGCTATCTTCAACATGCTTCTGATCGCACGGCTCTTACTCCAACTTTACTACCAGGCACCCAGAGCGTAATGATAGGCGTGAGGCCTCACCAAATGGCCAATTCGACATCCTTTGTCCTTTTTCTCACCATGCCTTCCTTCGCCTTGAAATCCTTTATACGGCTCCTGAAGCCGGAATTTGGAAACCGGTTTCAACCGTTTCACTATTTTGAACGTATCGAGAGCACTTTACAATTTTCTGTCGGTACATAACACGATTTGATTCGTATACAGTCGAATCCGCTTAACGTGGGCGCATCAGGAACCGACCCATTTCCCCACATTAAGCGGTTGCCCCCTTAAACCGAAACGGGAAGACAGTCTTTTAAAAAAAATTGGAAAACATAAAATAGCGCCATGTATTTCGCCAAGTCAACATAAGTTATTCAGTTATAAATAATTCGACTAAAGAAAACAAGAAAAACATTACTTAGTGAAATAAGAGGTGATTACTTGTTGTCTTGACTTATCAATGCGCGTATGATTGACGAAGTCAGCGCAAGATTCGAGCTGATCATAATATATTATGGACTACTTTCGTTACCCAATTGCATTCGCAATGTTTCGCTACTTTTTTGTGCCTCTATGCTGTTACTGGTGGATCACTAGCCTGATCAGTGTCCTCTTCTTCCTCAATTGGGTCAAATGCAGTAGCGATGCGTGGGGTCTGAGAACGGTGGGGCACGAAACCAGAACACAAAAACCAACAGATTTGTCTACAAAATACCCCAGGGCATCAACACCCTTCCATTACTTACTGCCAAAGTGATATTCACCAAAGCTTATCTCTTTTAATCAACGCTCTATCGTCTTACGAAAACATCGACGATTTCTACTGCAAATTAGCCACCGAATTCATGTGCTACAAAAATATGGTAAACTAAAATACAACAAAACAATGACCCGTCCGCCCTAGGTAGGTAGTTCAACCTAGGTAGTTATCTGTGTTGACGCCGATCAATCCACAAACCAACAGTAAACAAAACGCATGTAGGTACCACAAATACAAATCTGTCATCGGAACCGGACCGAACGCAAAACCCGAAAAAATTGACGGAAAAAAAATTAAAACTGACAGACCCAACAGAGAAAGCGAATGCGATTCAGAGACAACAAAAACAAATCAAAAGACGAAGAAGCATCTCGTATCGCGATGACAAACTGAATCGAAGGGATCGAATTGATTGTGAAATGAACGATTTTGGGGTTGAAATCAGATTCTGGAGCCAGGCCCAAAGTGGGCCTGGCGAACAACATTTTTACTCGACTGAGCATGCGCGGACGGGCCACTTTTCTCGGTTGCCATGGCGACACTCGGTCTCAGGATTTACCTGCCAGTTTCAGGAGCCCAGGTTTCGATTTCGATTTCAGGACATCGATTACTGTCGCTTTATTCCGATAACATGCTTGGTCTACGGAGCAAATATTAAGGAACCACCATGGATGCTCTACTAGAATACTGAATATCCATAGCCAGAGAAATCTGGCGAGTGGCTGTTGTACTTTGTGGAAATGCTAGGTTCAGCGTACGGAGAGAAATTCAAATGCCAACAAACTGAACAATGGTTGGAGTTTTTTTTTACTCCTAGTGATTTTAGGTGCTGGGGCAGTGGCCCAAGTGGCCTTATGGACTCAACGCCCCATGTCAAGTGACAGAGGAAACAATCATATTTGACCCCCAAACTGCCCACATAAACCGACCTACTGCCCCCCACTACCCGGGGTTTTCTACATTTGTTTACATACATTGGGATCGGGAACTGAGCACTTGCCCACAATAAGCGGGGATGCCTACTCTAAGTGGTGGGCCCGATTAAGCGGATTCGACTGTACATGCATGGTAAAGTGCTGGATTCTGGAGGCACCTATAACAAGTCCCTATACAGAATAAGGAGATGAGCTGTTCTACTACACTGAAAATTCATCGCGAATTAGAGTGGAAATTATGAAAACCTTCGATTTTTCAAATCCGTGTACGGAAAGCATCAAGTCAGAGATTTTTGGGTGTTCCTTGCATTGCCCAACTAGCACAATTGGTCGGGTTTGGTCGAATTTTGCTACTTATGACCTAATCTGTACTACGTCCGACGTCAGAAATCTATATGTCTACCACGGACGTCATCCTGGGGGCCTATTCACTAAAAGAAACAGTGAAAATAGATTATCTATTTCGAAAATCTCCAGGGAGAGAGAGTCTCCCTCGGGAGACAGTCTCTTCCAGTGTCTCTCAAGTTCGTCTATTTTACTGAATAGCTCTCAACCCGTACCTACTTGGACGTTTTCGCTCATGAATCGATAATATTGTGATGAATTTAAAATTGGCATCACGGTGGTGTGAGGGAAATTGCCCAGGCGGTTATGAGCGAATCACCACCGACGTCTGGGATCTTTTGAGAGAGGAGGTGTCCAGGCGGTTATGAGCGAATCACCACCGACATCTGGAATCTTTTGAGAGGAGAAGAGGAGGTTTGCCTAGGCGGTTATGAGCGAATCACCACCGACGTCTGGGATCTTTTGAGAGAGGAGGTGTCCAGGCGGTTATGAGCGAATCACCACCGACATCTGGAATCTTTTGAGAGGAGATAGAGGAGGTTTGCCTAGGCGGTTATGAGCGGATCACCACCGACATCTAGGATCTTTTGAGAGGAGGTGTCCAGGCGGTTATGAGCGAATCACCACCGACATCTGGAATCTTTTAGAGGAGAGAGAGAGAGCAAGGTAGGAGGAGAGAAGAGAGAGCTGGTTAGAGGAAGTGTCGAATGAAGCTAAAGTCGCAGGATCCGGGGTTTTATAGGAAAGTGAGTCCTCTCCCTCCAACCCCCTGTTGGGGGTTGATGGTGGGGCTCCAGGTTGTGTACCCTGGGTCCTGTGGCTTGTCTCCCCACTCGTATCGTTTATTCACGGAACCTAACTTTCGTGGTTGAATATTGGTGAGAACTTAAGTTTACTAGAGGAGTGATCCCTGGAGGGACTCACGACAAATATGTATATATTTTTAATGAACAATCGACTCACCTATAAGAGATGAAAAGACACATCAAAATGACCGATATGGTGGCCGATGAACGAAGGATACACGATCACTAACAACAAATGAGAAATGAAAAAGGGACTCCCTCTTTCGAGAAAAGACACCTAATTAGATGTCTCTCTGAAAGAGACCGAAAATGCCAAGATGGCCGCCAACTCAATCTTTTAGAAGTTACTGAATAACCCTGTCATGGATACTATAAACATCTATTTTGCAAAAAGAGAGAGTCGGACCTGAAAGAGATGTCTCTCTGGATTAGTGAACGGTCCCCCTGACGTCATACTGCCGTCAAATTGCCGCTCTACAGCTGCTGTAGGTCGCCACGAAGTCAGTTGGATGTCTCAGCTCATGATTGAGATACTTGTGGAGAACGTGTAGCAAATAAGAGAGGTCGCCAGGACGTCATCTCAGGACGCACCGACCTATGTGCGCTAGTTGGGTGGGTTTGTAGTTGCCGCTTGTAACAGTGTGGGCTGTTCTCGATACATTTTTTCTTCCGGTGGAGACGGGATCGGTGGTTGGAAGCCTAATCGATATCCCTTCTTCGGTGATAATCTCGCTGGTCAAGGAGGGGGACTCTCGAGGATCCACCCCCACTGTTACACTCCGTCACATGGTAGCAGAGCGTGGTTCGGTAGTATGCGCTGAGCACTTCACCATACTCTTTTTGTGGGCTTACCAGAAGGATAATCCAAAAGGTTTCCCAGAAGGATTCGTTTACTAACAACCTGTCCCTTTGATAATACATAAATCTATTGGCTTCCCCACCCCCTTTCATCCCTTTAGAGTGTCAGTATAACTAAAATATACTGAGCTCATTAGAAGGCAATTGATGCCATGTCCTAATTGGCAAGTCCCAATAGTTGTTCCATCCAAACGATGGAGGCTGATCACCTAGGACCTAGAGGTAGCCCAGATGAGCACAATTCACTGGACAACAACCTCTGACATCATTATCCGCCAATACTCGTATATAGGAGCTTTGTTCTCCACCAGTAAATATTATTGAGGCCCATTACGATGAAGGTTAGTCACCTTGAAGTTGTTCAGATGTCTTTTCCTGAACCAGAACTTCGTACTACTTTTCATTCCCCTTTTCCCTCTCATACTTCTGCTACCCAGAAGTATGTCATGTGGGGAGGAGTGTAACAGTGTGGGCTGTTCTCGATGCATTTTTCTTCCGGTGGATACGGGATCGGTGGGCGGAAGCCTAATCGATACCCCATCTTAACCGGTGATAATCTCGCTGGTCTAGGAGGGGGACTCTCGAGGGTCCACCCCCACTGTTACACTATGTCACACGCTTACGAATAGTTAATCGCCTTTGAGCTTCAAACGGCAATAACGTATATTCCGAGCGTAGGAAACGGCTTCAACTAAACACCGCACTTAACGGCGTTCGCCCTCCTCAGAAAGGAAGTGAGCTCGATTGCGTGGAAACATTCCACGTGAACGTGTCGTGTTGTGACAGGAGAAAACCGATGTGGCGTAGGAAGGTAAAGCGATAGTTGGCGGCCTCACTGGAGCGTGAACAAATCAAACCTTTCTTCCCTTCCAGCCGGCAGCAGCCCCACCCGATAACAACGGACGGTTTGGACTTGGGGGCGGGCGTTCACGGCTCCGGGAACGCATAGTACAGCGTTGCAGTTGGAGGGAGAGAACTGAGTAATTTATGGGAGCGTCGAAGATGACAGCTTCCCCACATTTGTAGATGCCAGGATGATTCTGGTTCTGGCTCACAGGAACATAGTTGGACGTCATGCAACACCAACTCCTAAAAGGTCAGTTAAACTGTAGTTTAAACTAACAACTAAAATAGTACAAAACTGCGTATTATTTGTTCATGCAATCAGATATTTTACCTAGGTACCGTATTTGTAACTGACTAGACAAAAAAAAAACGCCGCAAATTATTACAGAACGGTTTCTTATTTACCGGATTCCCCTTCTGCGTAGATCACCGTTTTCTGTGGTCAATACACTCGAGCTCCCCCCAGGAAAGCCCTAAATCGTATGTCGTGAGTCGGTGTGTTTGGCTTAGGACATGGCGGGTGAGTTAGATGAGGATAGGTTATGGTGAGGTGAGAGGTTGGATGAGGAAGGATGTGCTCTGTAGGAGTCTTTTGCTAACACCCCGCGGTTTTCACCACGGCAGGCGCCTGGGATGTGGAGATTAGAACCCCGCGGTTTTCACCACAGCTGGTACTAGAGGAGAGGAAGGTGTCCCGCGGTTGGGTTAAGTCTTTCTATATTACATAGGAATGGTTAATGTAAAGATTTGAGGGGAATCACGACATCGTGTATTGTAGCTAGCCCGGGAATTACAGTTTCATAAAAATGCATGGGATCCAATAATTCAATCATTAATAATTATTTGTTGTTATTCATGAAGCATAACGTTTGTTCAAGTTGCAAAAGTACCTATCAACACAATTCAAAGGAGCAATCATTTTTCAAACTAAATAATATTACAGAACAACCAACTCGACTTCATACAGCCATCCGTGATTATAATCAGGTACTCCCTAGCAATGATATCTGGGCCGGATTTATACCGTTTCATTCACGATCATGTTGATGAAGCTTTTCGATGCAAACGAACGGCTGGACTTATAATGCTCCGGGTGGCCTCAAAAAATTATTTAGTTCAAGATCAGTTTAAAAACGAAAAAAACCATACCATTCTACTGAAAGTTTTCGAGCTACGGCGGTTTGAAAATTTCAACCCCTATTTTTCAGATGACTGACACATTCTACGTATACATTGTAACGGAAACCATCAAATTTTGGGAGGGGGTTAAACATTTTTTTTTTTCCATGCTCGATTCCAAAGGTTCATTATTGAAAATAATAAACCCAAAACTCTTCCGTCCAGGTAATTCGCAGAACCTTCGAAATGCTCATAACAACAATAAATAAAGGTAAAAATTAGATGGAATGCTGATGGTGCAGGTTGGTTCCCTGTTTGTCTCACATAAAATTAATCAAAATCCGACTGAAAGATTGGCCTTCGCATGAGCAAAAGGTTTCGTTGGAAATCCTGAATTTCACGATCAACGGTAGAGGGAAAGTTTCACCTGTCTCACCTGTGACTTCATGGAATTTCTGAACCAAGGTCATAAATTCTTAATGTATGTTCCTAATAGAATTAACAAATTACACAGTACCTACCTGTGAGCCAATCTTCGAACATAGTTGAGCAACACAAGGTACTAGTATGAAATGAGTTATGAAGTAGTTGCAGGTGTTAATCACGAACAGTAACAACTTGGAAGAAGACCAGCAGAAGGTACATTGGTACCTGTTGTAGAGGACAACGACTTGGAAGAATTCCATGGAATACTGTTAATAAAATTAACGTTATGTTGATCCTAAAAGATGTAGGTATAATACATATTATATGCATGTATGTAGGGAGGTATAAGTAGTATCGGAATACCAATCCTGGCTCACCGACTTCAATCTCTGTTAAAAATGCTTCTGACTTCAATCTCTGTTACAACTGCTTTTGTGCTAAACTCTGTTAAAAATGCTTTTCTGTTAAACCCCTGATAAAACTTTTCAACACAAAACATCAGAACACATTTTTCAACACAAAACATCAGAACCAGTGACTTTTTCATTTAGCGACTTAAATTCCTGGTAAAAATTTTCTAACACAAAACATCAAAACCAGTGACTTTTTCATTTGGGGAGGGGTAGTTAAAAGAATGTATTCTATAATAAATAAAGGATATGGTTTTATGCGACGAGGCATTAGATATATGTGATGAACATGGAGGTTTATGGGAGTTTGTAAAGACACCTGAATTTCGATTTTATGATAGAAACTGTGACGCACTAGACGAGATTCAACGTGTATTGAGGGAGTATAGATTTTCTAAACGGTTGTTAAAAGAACGTTTATTGGGTGTCGATGGTAAACCACCGCTCCGTACAAAGGAGGATGTAAAGGTAATGCTTAAAGAAACAAAGATTAAGGTTCCTAAAAATGCTTCTGAATATCAACTTAGAAAATTGCTTTATAATGAGAGTAAAGCCAAACTGAAGAAGGATTTTGAGTTTCAGTTTCGATACTGTTGCTAAAAGCTCAGGATGTTTGGAATATGAAGGAGATTTTATTTTCAATGTGTTTTAATGAGGAATCCTCATTAAAACGAACAATTAGATCAAGGTAATTTTATATCGACAATATTACTATCGTCCACAATTATATTTTTAGTAGGGATCATGTTTAAAAAAATCTTTACGTTCAACTCTTGTAGAAATTTCTTATCTCGTTTATTACGAATAACGTAATTCTCCAACATTGTTTCGTCGATTTTCCTTTTACTTTTCCTTTTACATTTCACGTCTTTTACCGGTTCTTCAGGCATTGTTTTTTTAATGGTATTTACGAATTTTTCAACCCCTACATTTTTCAACTGTGTTTTAAAATTTAAAATTTTATCAGCGGAGATTTCTCCGTATAACAGTTGTTCTATAAACCTGTACACTTTCATATCTTTATTTCTATCGATATATGCGAAACATTCAATGAATTCGATATGCTTAAGTGAAAATTGTAAATATGGATGAGACATTTTTATTGAAGAGATCCTTTTTTCATTTCTTTCTCGTTTTGTGTTTTCGTAAGTTCCTTCAAATGATCTACGAACTTTTCTTTTTCTATTCCAATTGTATGATGTCCCCAAGCAAGAGTATCCATACCATTTTCTAGAATATACCTTTTATCATCGTAGGCACTGAGCGCTTTCTTGTTCTGTTCAATAGTATAAATATCATGCTTGTTTGATCTAAACATCATTTGCGTTTTGTAGATCGGTTTCTTAGTTAACAGGCATTCTTTGAAATCATTGAATTTAATGTCCTGTTCAACTACGTTTTTCTTTATCCCTTTCGCTTTCTTTGTTTCTTTTTGATTCTCGAACGTTTTGTGTGCGTAAAGTTTCGATCTTAGTCCAACAAATTCCTCCATTACTTTTCCGCTCATTTCATCTTTGAATTTTCCAAGTACTTTCTTGTTCACCTGTGGAATTCCATACACATTTTCTTTCGGATAATCGGATGTATCAAATTGATCGAGAATGATGTTTTTAATGTCTGCGTAAACATCCTCAATCTTTATGTCCATGATCAGACTGTCCGTGTCACAGTACATTAATTTGACATTTTCTCCGTATTGTTTTTTAATTGTGTTATAATAAAAGTCGTACATTAGAGTTTTAGAAATTTCCAGAATGCTCATGCCAATGTAGATGGGTTTGTTGAAAAGAATTTTGGTCTTTTTCATGTGAACTGCTGCTAAGTTTTCCGTGAATATCGTTCTACGATCAAAAGTGGGTTTTGCTATCAACGATTCCAGTTTCTTTCCATTTGAACATAATTTAATATCGACTCTTCCCCTGATATTTTCCATCGTTTTTCCGAATACACTGTTGTTCATCAATTTAAAAAAGTCCTTTTCAAAATCATTTTTCGCTTTCGTTCTCAGTTCCGTGTTGAAGTCAATGTACACTTTCAACCAATCCGATTGATCAAACTTCAGTGCTCTGTGTACTTTCTTTAGTTTCATTCCCATGCTCAGACACTGTTTCAAATTCCTGTAGTGTAAAACGTATTTATCTTTGTCGTACAAAGTTGTCATTAATTTAGGTAATTTTGTATTTCCAATCCTGTTTTCCGGTGCAAGTGGTAGATCTGAGTGTAAATCGTGCAGTTTCTTAGGATATTCCAAGTCAACTTCCAGAAAATAACCTTTAGGAGACTCATCACTTATATTTTCAACATCTAAATTTTCCAAGTTCTCTACCCATTTAAAACCTCCGTATGGCATGTACTGAGACATAGCCCATCCGTACAAGTTGTTTGCGTCAAGGTACATTATATAGTTGGAAGGTTTAGTTGGGTCATATTTATCAACCATGTACTTGTTGTTTGCTTTCGCGTGTCTGTTACTACATTGCGATATACCTCCTCGAATTCCTTTTTCTGTCATTAGAATTTTATTGTAATCAGTCAACAATTCCAATTTCACTTTTGTCATTTTCAACATACAATCCCATGCAAATCCAGGTGTCGTGTAATAAAATGCTGGATCCAGTTTGTAAGTTTTAAGGGAAATATCTCTAAAGTTTTCCATTACATCTGCAAGCTGTAAGACATCGCATTTGTTGTAATGCATAGTGAATTCTCTCATGTTTTTTATTCCAAATCTATCCCAAATCTCCTGCGCATTTCTGTACTCAGACTTTTTTACTCCTTGTTTGTTTAAGCTACTGTAAAATTTCTCTATAGGTGGTAAACAGGTTTCATCGTACCTTTCCTGCCTATCCATGTACTCATATGGGTAAGCTAGTTTCCTTGTCATCAGTTCCAAGTTCTCTGTTCCAAAATGTTTCTCTAATTCCTTAAATTGATCTTTAGTTAAATTTCCTACTAGTTTTTCCAAAGAGCTTGCTAGAAATTTGTACGAATCTAAGAATCTTATTTCAATTTTATTCATTACTGGGTTTCCTTTCTTATCAAAATTTCCAGAGTCGTACCTGAGAATCTTTGAAAATGAAATGTACTTTTCCTCGGTGTTTGGAATCAACCGTATTTCCCCTTCATCCTCTCCGAGTTGTTTCGCGAATAGGTGGGCATCGTAACCAGCTAGGTTGTGGAAAAATACTGGTACGAATCTCGGGCATTGGTACTCCAAATTACACAGAGAATGGGCAGCACCTCTAAATTCTCCTGACAAATGGTCATGGTCAGCCACACGTCTTTTGTTCATATCGATATTTTGTTTCAGATCCTTCAATTCCGTTTGTATTTGTTTTGCATTACTTTCATCTCCTTGCATGTGAAAGTAGACCAAAGCTTTTTCCTTCACCTCGAGTTCCTTTTCTAACATTGGAGGCAATTCGTTAAAACCTCTCTCGCAAATGTGACAAGTTTTTACATTTTTGAATTCCTGTTCCTGTTGGTCAGTCAATGGTTTCATGGGTACATTTTTATCGTAATATTCCTTAGCAATGTGTAAAACTTCCTCTTTCAGTTTCTGATAAAATACTTTTGGAGAATCCGAACCAGAATATTCGACTGGGGGCTTATAATATCCGTTGGAATACTTTATGTAATATGAAAAACTGCTAGCTTCGTGTTTGTGTATTTTATTAGTAACCCTTCTTAATCTAGTTCTGATTGATTTTATGATAAATTTTCTAGAGTTTTTAACGGGTGTTTTGCATTTCTCTTCAGCTATAACAGTTTGAAGTTTTCTAAGCAAACTTTCAAAGTCCGAGTAGATAACGAATGGAACTTTCATGGAGCGTTTATAATTTTCAAATTGTAAAACATTATCATAAGGTTCTGGTAATTCTACTTTAACAGCTTTATGAGCTCCACAATATTCTTTATGTTCGTTTAATTTAATCTGAGTTCCAAAGCTATTTAAACACATTTTACATAAAAATCGTTTGTGACCATCCTTTGTTAGCTGACTATGACCAACCAGTTTCCATAGATCTTTGATCCAGCAGTAATGTTCAGTTTTCTCGTTTTTCAAGTACAACAAGTCAACGTGTTTTTCCTTTTCCTCTTTCGTTATTTCCAAGGGGACTATAGTATTTTTTTCATTCAGACAGTAAACATTTATGGAAATCCCAGTTCTTTTCTCAAACTTTTTTACGTCTGTAAGTTTCATAGGAAAACTGATATCTTTCAACGCTTCGTCAAACTCATGTTCCCATGTTATGTACTTTCCTATTCTATCAGAATTTTTATCAGCTGGATGTAAAGCTGAAAGAACAGACCAAAGGAAACATTTATTATCGTCATTTTTCACATTTATAATTGCTTTCCTACTTTGTAGAAACTTAGGGAGTTCAATGTAAGATGATCCTCTCAAAGGAATGTACTTGTTAACGTTAAGTTCCAAATGCTTGATCTTATGAAGTCGCCAATTAGATCCTTTAATTTCGAACGTTTCCATTTCATTTAGAATTTTCTGTTTCATTTCATCGTAACAGTTTGCAACTTCTGCCGACTGCAATATTATTACGTTTTTAGTTTTGAAATTGAGTTCCTGATACTCCATGTTATTTTTGTTAGTTCCTTTTTTAAATTCTGCGATTAAAACTACATTAACTTTTAGTTTCATTTCTCTAAGTTTCCATTTGATTAAACCTGTTGCGGTTCTTTCAATACTGTTCAGAAATTTGGAAGCATCTTTAAATCCTTTCGTATTTTTAATGTTGTAAGTCACTAATCTAGATTCAAATGCAGTTTCCTTTTCAACAACTTCCGTTTTCGGTTCTTTGCTTTTTTCAAATACTTTTTCACTAAAATTAAATACTTTGTGCAATTTCCTCGGTATTACAAATACAGATTTCGCTTTTCTAGCTTCTCTGTTTTTTTCAAATACTTTTTCACTAAAATTAAATACTTTGTGCAATTTCCTCGGATTTACAAATACAGGTTTTGCTTTTCTAGGTTTTCTGATAGTCATTGTCCGGTCCGGGTCGTTTTTTCCATGGCGCTTAGACTTTAGGTGTCTAGCCCAATTTTTATAAGTAGTGCTAACATTGCACTTTTCACAACGTCTTCTCGTATCATACATTTTATTATAGGATATATAATTTTTTTTCGAATCATTCATTTTTATTAGAAAAGAGATTCTTTTAACTAACCCCTCATTTTTTTGAATTCTTAAAGGTGGTGTCGATTCGACACCACCTTTTTCTTTTGTCTATTATTGGAGAGATCCTTTTAACTTACCCCTCATAAAAACGTTTTAATGGAAATTTTCCATTAAAACAACAATATTATACTAAGACCAAGTTTTTTCAGAATTCAATGTCTCTTTGCATGTTTTTAAAACAGTTTCATAATCTTTTCCGTTTGAAAGTTCTTTTAACACTATCAAAGACAGATGACCGCAAATTGGAGGATCGTTATACTTTTGAATTTGTTCGGAATTGTATTTAATTTTTTTTTTTCCCAAGTATTTTACCAACTCCTTAGGGGGTGATGCGTTTCCATAGGAATCGAAATAATACTTTTCTTTTTCAGATTTTTTAAAATAACAAGTCCAGTGACTACCATTTTGATAAGAATTTTCCAAATTAATAATTCCACATTCAACGTGTTTAGATCGATCGGGGAGTTCATCCTTCATGAAAACACCTCGGAAATGTTTTATTTTAAAAATTTTCACGAAACGAGTTAAATCTAAATTACTCAAGGGTTGGTAGTTTTCCGTTTTTTTCTTTTTTTTAAACCGGCCCCAATACTTAGACTTTTTGCATTTTTAGCTAGTTTTTCCATCTCGAGATTATGACGTTTTATTTCGGCTTCTTCAGCGGCTTTATGTTTCGAGTCTATTACTGAATTTGCTACTGCTGCACCTCCACCTAATAACGCTCCAAGTGCTCCTATTCCTGCAAATATCAGTGGTAGGAATCCACCCGTGTGATTCAAATGTAGTTGTTCGTAATCCAAAGTTAACGTAATTCCTTTCTTTTTTTCTTTAGCTTTTTCAAATGCTTTCGATTGAGTTTCCCACAGACTGATTTTATGTTTTCCGTTTCCCGAAATTTGTTTCGCTGTAAAAAGAATTGTAACACTTCTACGCTTTTTGTAAGCGGCTTGTATTTTGGCTATTTGATTTTCGGTTAAATCTATCTTTTTCATGATCATAGTTATTTATTATAGTAAAAAAATTTTTTTTTAATAACGAACTCCCATACCAAATAATCGTTTACTCCTCATTGCAACTCTCACTGCAGTTGCATCAGCTTTTTCTTTCCAACTCGCATCACTCGAGTGCATTCTTTCTTTTGCTACTTCCTCTAGTGCTTTATCTGCCACATGTCTTTCTTTGGTGTCTGTATGATCTCTGTAAGATATATCGTGTTGCTTACAGCCTTCGTCCAATTTATTAATTCCCGGATCTCCTCTTTTCAATCGTTTATCTAGTTTTGTAAATGGACCGCAGTAGTTGTATCCAGGTAAATGCATTTCGGGTGCGAAACCATCAAGTTTGTTCAACAATGTATTTAAAACTCCAGATCCGTTCTTGATGATTCCTTTCGGTAAACTGTTGACAACTTTCAACAGATATTCTATTCCTTTGGGATTATCTAAGTTTTTTTCCAACTGATCGTTTATAAACTTTACAATTCCTAATTTTTCATTGTGAAAATTGTTATTACCGGCTCGTTCTTGTGCGTACAAATAGTACAAACGCTGTTGCAACTGTTGTAAATTATCGATGTATTTATATTCCACAGGATTTTCCGTATACTCGATCAATCCAGATCCCGATTTACCTGCCTTCAATTCCTTCCAAATAGGAGCAATCAACTCTCTGTACTTTTTCCCCTTACTTGACTTTGGTAATCCCGTAGTTGGGTCATTCTTTTGGTATAAAGAATTCGTTTGAATGAGAATTTTCTTGTAAGTTTTCAAATCCTCTTGAGTGTATTTATCAGGATCAGGTCCTAGAGGATCAGTTAACAAACACCATAATCCGTGAGTTCCTCTATATTTTACATTTTGAATTATTAGATCGTCTTCATTTACTCGAATTTGTTTGTCTCCGATGTAAATTTTGTCCTCTTTTCCCCAGATGCCAAATTGTTTATCACCCTGTCTGATGTAAAGTCTCGCAATTGAACCAATTCCTTTTGGCCCTACACTACTGGATGGATACTCATTTAGATCTACCATGTCTACTATTGAGGAGAGATCGTTACTAGCTGGTTCAGCCATAGTTTCGCCAGCAATATCGTAGGTTTCAGTAGGATTTATTTCGAATGTGTTAGCTGGTCCAAAAGTTACAACTTTCTTTCTAGGAGAACTACTTGTCATTGGCTGTTGCGTGTATGGTACGATTTCCAACTTCTTTATATCTTCATCAGTTTGTTTCACTGCATTTTTCAATTCAACTAATTTTTCAGTGATGGGTGCGAACGTCTTTTCCTGAGTTTCTCTATCGTTAAATTTATCTACTCTTGCTTCTCGGAAAGCACGTCTCAACTCTTGTTCTTTTTCTCGAATTTTATTGGCTTCATTGACAGTCATTTCTTTAGGTTTCCTAAAAGTATTTCGAACTATCTTTTCAGATTTACTCTCGACAGTTTCTTGAAGTTTTTGGTTTTTGTCTTTTGGTTTGCCTTTTGAAGCTTTTTTATATTTTGCATCTAATTTTTTTAATGTTTCATCAATCATTTATTATAAAATATATATTTTTTTTTTAACGATTCACCGAACGTACGTTAAACGTCGAACGTACGTTAAACGTACGTTGAACGTTAAGCGTTGAACGTTAAGCGTTGAACGTTAGGCGTTAGGCGTTAAGCGTTAGGCGTTAAGCGTTAAGCGTTAAGCGTTGAGCGTTAAGCGTTAATTTTGTCGATTCACCGAACGTACATAAAAAATATAATAGATCAAGATCTATTATATACACATTTGGTTAATGCTTATTTAGTTATTTCTAGCTGGAAATTCTTTCCGTATCGTCCACTCTCTTTTTTTAGTGTTGCGTCTATCGTTAGAAAACCAAATGTATCCTTCCAACATTCACCACAAATTTCTTTGAACCGTTCAAAAGTAAAATCCGATCCTACATACTCATCATAAATTGTTTTAATGTAAGCATTGCTCTGTTTAAAAATACAAAGAAAATTCACGTTATTTCTAATCAACTGTTTATCAACTTTAGTATAGGATTGAGTCAAATAAATGCACGAAATGTTTTTATGCCTACCTCTTACATAGTAATCCTTTATAATTTGCTGTTGTTGTTCATTCACACAATCATCGAAAACTATCAAACTGTTCGGTTGGCATTCATCTAGACCGATTAATTCATCACAGCTACTATAGAAATGAGCAATTTCCTTTCCAATTTTATCAGTTAGTTTTTCGTAAGCTTGTCTCAAGCCTTTATAAACTTGTTGTTCTAATGATTTAGAAAAAACATAAAAGTTTTCAAAGGGAATACCCCATGGTTCTGTAATGAGGTTGTACAACAATGTAGTTTTTCCACATCCACTCGTACCAATTATTAAACACCTAATTGGAAGTGGTAGTAAACCATCTCTCATACTAATCGGATCAAACGGTGTAGGTTTTATGATATAGCTTTTGTTATATTTTGGATTCATTTTTTATTTATTTATTATATAATAAATAATGTTTATAAAAATTTCAGGAGATACACTAAGGTTTGAGAGTCCAATTCCACTCGATCCGAATAAAGAGTATCAGTTGGGCATGTCGGCTTTGTTGTTTACAACTAGGAAAACGTTTGAGATAAAAAACTTCGAGTTCGCTTACAGATTTGCTTTTCCTGATGGAATTTACGATCTAATATATAAAATCGATGGAACGTTCAATGTGAGTTCATTCAAAGCCAAGTTGATTAGTATTTTATCCAGTTTTCAAAGTAGTTTGTTAGTGAAAAAAGACACTATGAAAAAGTATTCTGAAGCTCAAGTGAAAGAAATACAAAAAGATATACAGAAAGTTAATCCGAATAGTTTGAAATTCGATCTCGAGCATTTAAAAGACGATTCTTACAGAATTGCTGCATACTTTCCCATGGACATGAGGATTGTGGATGAGGGGAATTTTTGCGATATATTTCAGTTGAAAAATTGTTTAGGTTCCGATAATTTGTTTAAAAAGAATACCAACTACGTATCAGAGAATAATCCGAAACAACTCGTTTTTTCTGACAACATAGTCGAATGGCATTGTAACATTACGGAATATAGCTTTACAAATCATGATGAACATCCCCATTTGCACGTTGAACACGAGTTATTACACGTTTCTTTCATAGAGAAACTAATGCCACCTAATACTGTTTACACGGAAAAACCAAAGAAAGTAGTTTTCATTCCACTAAGAAAAGGACTGAAAGAAATAAAAATGATAAAATTGTCAACAACCACGGGAAATAACGAACCGATTCGATTCGACGATATTAAAGCTTACTTGTTGCTGAAAAGTAAATAATTTGTATAATAAATAAGATGAACAACATTGATGAAAACCAAAAACCGTCTGCTCCTGCTTTTTAACAGTAAATACATCGGACCCGTATGGCAGACGAATACAGTGAGTTGTGTTTTTTTATGAGAAAATCTCATAAAAAATTTTTTCATAGTACCTAAATAAAAATTTTTTTCATAGTACCTAAATAAAAAATTTTTTCATAGTACCTAAATAAAAAAAAAAATTTTTTTTCATAGTACCTAAATAAAAAAAAAAATTATGTTTACTATAATAAAAGAATGCATCAATCTAAAAAGGTTTTTGATAAATATCAAGATGGTATTGTACGAAAACAATTCCAAACTTTCAATCCTTCATCGACTTTGAATTTAAATGCCGAAAACAAAAGGACTACTTTCAAAATAGAACTCTATGACGAATTTATTTGCAAAGATGTAGAATATTACATTTCTGGTAAATGTGTTTCAACCGATTCTACGAAACCATATAAAAGTGAAAACAAGGATGTAAGACTTGTTGATAATTTCGTTGCAAACTTATTTTCCAACATAGAAGTGAAAAAACATAATGTCGTAGTCGATGAAATTGAAAACCCGGGGATTGCAAGCACGGTTCAAGGCTATGTATGCCATTCAGGGCCAAAAAATTATAATGGAAACGTAATCAATTCGGGGTTCAATTCAAAAGCTATCGGAGGAGGGAATTTCAGTGCGAATGGTAACTTGGGTGATTTAGGTCTTGGGTTCTTCAAAGATTTAACAGTTCCAATATTCAAGGGAGGTTTTGAAATAACTTTTATTCGAAATAGTGATGATAACGTGATATTTCGATACAAAAAAGACACAGCAACTCCGCTTCCACATGATGGAAAAATAGAAATCACTTCTTTCGTTTTGAGAGTTCCGGTGATTGAATACGATAACGAATCTAAAGTAAATTTGATTACAGATTTGAAAAACATTCCATATCAACTTCAATTTAAAAGTTGGCAATGCATAGAACATAAAAACGTTTCCGGAAAAACGTTGATGTTCGATGTAACTAACATTTATAGAAACGTTTATAATCCTCTCTGGTGTTTCATAGTTTTTCAAACCGATGTACTCAATGATCAGACGAAAGATAATGCTAAATTTGTTCATAAAGATGTTAGGAATTACTGGTTGGAAGTCGGTGGAAAAAGATATCCCGAGGAAAATTACAATTTGGATTTCGACGAAAATGATTTTTGTTTAGCTTATTCCGCGTATTTAGATTACAAAAAGTTAACAAACTCTCAAGACAATTTACCGTATCATGAACCCGAATTTTTCAACAGAGATTATCCGATTTTCAGTATAGATTTAACGGATCAACCTAAAAGTATTTCCGGTGGTAAAAGCAACATCATTTTACACGTAGAATTCAATAAAGCGGTAGCAGCACCTTCAGGTGGTTCAGAAGGAACAACGTGCTACGTTGTTTTAGTCAGTGGTTCGAGCTTCGTTTACAATCCAGTCAAAAATACGATAACACAAGAACTTGCTTAAAACCCCGTATTGCCTTTAACGTTAAAGAGGGGGGGCGATTCGCCCCCCCTCTTTAAGAGTTTCAAAACTCTTTTAAATGTTCTCGACTTGTATTCGACTTTAACGTTAAAGAGGGGGAGCGATTCGCTCCCCCTCTTTAATAGAAATGTAAACTGACGGGTTCCGTATTTACAACTAAAGTAAGAATGTGTATTTTTAATGGAGTTTACTCCATTAAAAAAAAGTTTCCTTAAATAAAACATGGAGGATGAAATTTATTGCCATAAATGCAAAAAACAAACAAAAAATATAAACGCGGAAATTGTACAAACCGTGAACGGAAGGTGGAGAATTGCTGCTAAATGTGTGAAATGTAAAACTAATAAAAGTAAATTCATAAAAAATCCGAATGAGGAAACTAACGTAGTTCCTGAAACTGAAGTTATAAATTTATCTGAAAACGAAAAGTTGGAATTTGCGAAGGAATTACATAAACCCGTTAGAAAGAAATTTCAGAAAAGGAAAATTGTTACTCATGGAAAAGATGATCTTTGGGCCGCGGACTTGATTATAATGAAACAATACGAGAATGAAAACAAGGGGTTCGGTTACATGTTGAATATCATTGATACTTTTTCAAAGTACGTTTGGTCAGTTCCATTGAAAAAGAAAAACGGAATGGTAGTTTCAAAAGCTTTCAAAGGAGTTTTGGAAAATGTAAAATCTCATAATCATTCTACTCCTAAACTCCTTCACACGGACAAAGGTTTAGAATTTGAAAATAGACTTTTCAAAGAACTTTTAGACGAGTATAAAATTAAAATGTATCACACGGAAAATTTAGAAAAATCTGCAATCATCGAAAGATTTAACAGAACTTTGAATCAGAAAATTAAAATTCGTTTCGAGGTGAATGGAAATCAAAATTGGGTCGATATTTTACAGGAATTAGTTAATGAGTACAACAAACAAGACGTTCATCGATCCATTGGAATGACACCTGCTCAAGTTGATGCGAGAAACGAAAATGAAATTCTGAGATATTTATTTAAAAAGAGTGGAAAAAATGTAAAAAAGAAATTTAAAATTGGAAATCGTGTGAGAATTACGAAATCAAAGAAAACTTTTGCAAACAAATACAAAGCAAATTGGACGAAAGAGATTTTTGAAATAAGTGAGATTTTAGAAACGAGTCCAGTTACTTATAACATAAAAGATTTAAGTGGAGAGGAAATCCAAGGAACTTTTTATCCCGAGGAATTACAACTAACGAAATTTTAAATTTTCCTACAATAAATATGTTCTGTTTGAACCTTTCATTGTGTATCGATAAGATATTCGTAATTATAATATTTTTAATAGCTCTAGTTTTCATTTACATTATAAATGAAACTGGAATCAATCACAGAATTATCGGAGCTTCAGAGCAGAGTTTAAAAGTATTCAAGATAAAAAATGTGTAAGAAAAAAAAGGTTTTAAGTCAGTTTTTATAGGAAATCCCTATAAAAACCCAATGTATAATTATTGTAAGTCTAAGTTTTGGAAAAGGAAATAACAATAAACAATAATAAACATTTTATTTTACATCGAGTAGTTTCATAAAAGAATAACTAGTAGATCGAGGCGCTCCTATAGGAGCGCTTTGGGTGGGGAGAATCACGTCACATCGTCCAGCGGTCCTCGAGGACCGCTTTTGCATTCTGATAAACAGGCGCTCCTATAGGAGCGCTTTGGGTGGGGAGAATCACGTCACATCGTCTCGCGGTCCTCTTTTACATTCCGATAAACAGGCGCTCCTATAGGAGCGCTTGGGGTGGGAGAACACGACCTTCTGATTCAATTCGTTTCCCAAAAATGTTTTATATTCTGTAATCTTTAACATGGATTCCACTCGTAGAACTGTTATTGGAAGTACAAATATTGATACTTTTGCCACTAAATCATACTACCTTTAATAAGGGTAGTATTAAAATGATACTACCCTTAATAAGATTATAACAACACAAATTCTAGCACTTGAATGTTTCCATCTGTTATTAAAGTTCTTGCAACTTCCTAACTTTCCACTTCCTCAATAAAGTCTATACACTCATAATACACTCACTATACACTCACTATGGTACGTTTTGTAACTCTGAAGTTCCAAATAAAAGCCTTAATCTTCAACAATAGCTAACCACAAATAATCTTTAGGTTGAAACGTTGTGTGTGCAGAGCGGGCCACGTCTAAAAGATAACTGATAAAATCCTCGGGACGCCTCTCCCTGTTGTCCTTGAGTCATATCGGTGATGAGCCATGCAACTGGTTCGCCGAACAGACGGTAGATTGCGCAACATGTCCCGTACACATTCCTGAACGTCCTTACATCTTGTTCAAATATGTTTTAATGGGGATTCCCCATTAAAACGAACAATTCTAAACTATTATTTTTTACTGATCTAAAACCACTCTATCTTGAAACTCTCGAATGAATTCTTCACTTAAATTTTGCCAATTGTAAATCTCATTCCAATATCTTCTAAGTGAAATCCATTCCCAATCAACTTCGTTTTGAAATTCTCTGATGAAGTCTTCAGATAGTGTTTGGCTACATGAAATACATTCCCAATCAACTTCGTTTTGAAATTCTCTGATGAAGTCTTCAGATAGTTTTTGGTTATATGAAATAAATTTCCAATCTACTTTATCTTTAAACTCTCGAATGAAATTTTCAGTAAGATTTTGAAACATGGAGATTGATCTCCAATCTACTTTATCTTTAAACTCTCGAATGAAATTTTCAGTAAGATTATGATACCTGGAGATCAATCTCCAATCTACTTTATCTTGAAACTCTTCAATAAAATTTTCAGAGAGTTCTCTGTTATAAGAAATTATACCCCAATCAACTTCGTTTTGAAATTCTCTGATGAAGTCTTCAGATAGTGTTTGGCTACATGAAATACATTCCCAATGTACTTTATCTTTAAATTCTCTGATGAAATTTTCTGATAGGATTTGTTTAAGTGACACACTTTTCCAATTTACCTTGTCTCGAAAATCTCTTATGAAATCTTCAGAGAGTTCTCTGATATAAGAAATTAAATCCCAATCGATAATGTTTTCATACTCTCTTAATGTCTCTTCAGTTACTTTTGGGTACCACGAAATATTATCAGAAAGAAAATCTATATTTACTGAAATGTTCGTTGCTTGACAAAAGTTGATATGATCAACCGGATGGGTTATTCTATCTCGGATTTCCATGTAAATTTCAGTTGGTAATACGATTTTGTTATTCATCTTATATTTTATTATTATTTTCTTTCTTTTAAAACACAATTCCTTAAAGAGGGTGGGTCCAAATTAAAGGTGGACCCCTACGGGGTCCACCTTTAATAGTCTAGACTAGGGGTCGATATTTTCGAAATTTAGGACTATTTAGGGGTCGATATTTTCAAAATTTAGCTCCCTCTGATGTTTTCACTAGAAAAAAAAATAATGAACGCCTTAAATTAAAATATTTTAATTTTAATATTTTAATATTTTTTTTATTGTTTTTAACGGAAATTTTCCGTTAAAACGTTTTTTTTTTTATTAAAATTTAATAATTAAACAAACTTGATGTCGTGCATGTCTTTTCCATTTTTCGATTTAATCATTCCAGTGTACACTAAACAAACACCGTGCTTAACTAGATCTTTGAGTTCGGATTTTTCAAAAGTGAGTGCATATCTTTCAGGTAAGAACACTCTAAATTCTCCCAAGTTGGCAATTACACTCTCAGAGTTTTCCCGGGAGTATTTCGTTTTAACGAACTCAAAACTTAGAACCTTGTACGGTTTTCCTTTTTCTAGTTCTGAGAGTTTATTTGTGGAGCTTTCAAAATTAAATTTTTTCAATAGCTGTTCCTTATTCATTTTTATTATAGAATACATTCTTTTAACTACCCCTCCCCAAATGAAAAAGTCACTGGTTTTGATGTTTTGTGTTAGAAAATTTTTACCAGGAATTTAAGTCGCTAAATGAAAAAGTCACTGGTTCTGATGTTTTGTGTTGAAAAATGTGTTCTGATGTTTTGTGTTGAAAAGTTTTATCAGGGGTTTAACAGAAAAGCATTTTTAACAGAGTTTAGCACAAAAGCAGTTGTAACAGAGATTGAAGTCAGAAGCATTTTTAACAGAGATTGAAGTCGGTGAGCCAGGATTGGTATTCCGATACTACTTGTACTAGTCTATACATATTATGTAGATCGCAGATCCTCCGTAGGCTAGTACCTAACCCCGTACTCGTTACTAGGTAGCTATCTAAATCACGAGTTAAATGTTGCTAAAATAATTCTGTCGATGACAAACAATAACTAAAACGGCAAAAAGAAACGCAAATAATGAAGTTCTAAAGGAAAATTGTTAATGTGGAGTGAAATACATGCCCCTTCTGCGTAGATCACTGTTTTCTGTGGTAAATAGCTATAATGAACCGTTGTGTAATAACTTGCCCATCAATAATACTTCAACGGTTGGTCAAGTTGCAAAAGTCCTTCTTCCAGTTCAAACAACCAACTCGACTTCATACAGCCATCCTTGATTATAATCAGGTGCTCCCTAGTGATGATATCCCGGCCGGATTTATACCGTTTGATTCACGATCGTGTTGATGAACCTTTTTGGTGCACACGAACGGCTGGACGTACAATGCTCCGGGCGGTCTCAAAAAATTGTTTAGCTCAAGACAAATTTAATAACGTCAAAAAAAACCATACCCTTCAGTCGAAAGTTTTCGAGGTACGGCGTTCTGAAAATTTCAACCCCTATTTTGAACCCCTTAGAGATGAATGACAGTAACGCCGAGCTTCGAGGACCAACTAGACCCGAACGGAACCTATAACCCGAATTTCATCAATTTTTATTCATGGTAACTAAGAAAAGTGGCCAGTACGGCGTACGGCGGATAGATAGACATTTTGGTTTATTAATTTCAATAATGAACCATTAGAATCGAGCATGAAAAAAAAAAAAATTCTTACCCCCCTCAAAATTTGATGGTTTACGTTTCAAAGTATGTAGAATCCAAAACTGCAATAAAAATATTTCTGTCTGTCCGCCGTACGCCGTACGCCGTTCTGGCCACTTTTCTTAGTTACCATGAAACAAAATTGATGAAATTCGGGTTATAGGTTCCGTTCGGGGTCTAGTTGGTCCTCGAAGCTCGGCGTTACTGTCAGTCATCTCTAAGGGCCGGATATCATAACTACGGAGCATCTGATTGTAATCAAGGATGGCTGTATGCAGTCGAGTTGTTTGTTCTGCGATATTATTTCATTTGACAAGTGATGGACTATTGGATTTTGTTGATAGGTACTTTTGCAACTTGAACAACCGTTGAAGTTTGAAGGGTAATTTATTACACAATGGCAAATTATTACACAACAGCTCATCTACCAAGAAGGGGCTGGATTTTGTTGATAGGTACTTTTGCAACTTGAACAACCGTTGAAGTATTATTGATGGGCAAATTATTACGCTACGGTTCATTATTCTATCTCCGTAGAAGAGGGGAACCTATACAGGTAAATTATTACACAACGGTTTAGGTAGGTACGGAGGGTCCTACGGAGGGTCCGAGATCTACATAATATGTGTAGAATTCTACATATCTTATATAGAAAGGTTATCTATACGGAGACCTGTGACCTGTAACAGGAGGGTATTCTGTACAAAATAATAAACCGTTGTGCATGGATTTGCAGCGTTTTTTTAATTGCATTTTCGGATTCTTCATACCATGAAACGTAAACCATCAAATTTTGAGGGGGGGTTAGCATTTTTTGTTTCATGCTCGATTCAATGGTTCAATATTGAAAATAATAAACCAAAATTAGTACGATACATTATCACCATCAATATTGGCAAGGTTCTCGAACGCTGAAATGGACCCACTCAACTGCAAAGAGTTTTTCGGGGTCTATATTCGGTGGTTGGGAAGGCTATTATTACGCGTTTGAGGGATACCTGAAGCCAAAAGACGTCCAGAAGCGATTTTGTACAGTGACGCGGCTGCCACTCTTTTCAAGCTGTTCCAAAATAAACGGGAAGGCGTAGAATAACAAACGATTACCAACCTTTTAAACACCCTTCTTTACCAGTTTCGTGAATGAAGAGCCGTCATGTGTGCCAAAAATCGAAACTCGACATAAATACATAAATATTGTTCTTCATACGTTCCAAGTGGTGGTTATTTGATCATTAATGAATTTGATCATTTGATCGTGAATGAAGAGCCGTCATGTGTGCCAAAAATCGAAACTCGACATAAATACATAAATATTGTTCTTCATACGTTCCAAGTGGTGGTTATTTGATCATTAATGACAGTGCCTCTCTAAGTACCTCTAGGTTCATTCTCTATAATCGATTCTCTATAATCGTGATACAGATATTTAATAGATGTGAAAACCAAATCATTTCCAACATTCCATGTTTTTCCGTAATTTGCTGAACGATTTTTCTAAATATATGTGTACTATACCCAGTACCCACCCACCAATTGATCGTCTCTCAGCATCTGTATACCCACAGACCTGAAAATGTAAGGAAATCGGATTCAAATCAATTGAAATAGTATTTAGAAGAAATTTAGTAATTAATTTTTTTTTAATAGAAAAAATTACCCTTCGAGTGTTGGAAGTGAAGTTTGAAAATTAATTATATTTCTTTTGGGGGGGGGGGGGGGGAGGATTATTGGTCGTTATGTTGGTTTAGATTACCATGGCTTATTATTCCATAGAAGGAATGCGTTTAAAGTAATAATTATTTATGTGGTCGATTTTTGGGACATTTATTTATACCCACTGGCCAAGGAAAATATAGGGTTGAATTCGTTGGCCACATTGATCACTCCTAGTCGTTTAACTTCCAAGTTCTACCCTCCCTCTCGAATCACCTGGTAAACGGGTTTTCCTGTGTTTTATTCATCTATCGTGCATTGGAGAAGGGTTTGGTTCAGCTTGCTGGCAGTGAGATGGATTCGAGGTAGAAGAAAATGACTTAGGAATTGCACATTAACAAGCTTCATGTTAGCAACATGGAATTTTCATCCGAGAGTTATTTTCCCTGAAAACCGGAACATTTTCCGATTTCCGGAAGAGACCTCCGGATCCGCTGAAATTAGATCGGCGATTTCATCTGAAACTGAACCTAATGATCTTATGGAGTCTACTGGTAATTTGATTGGCTCTCATCCGAAAGGGGAGAGACGGCTGAATGATGGTTGAGAGTATGTTGGGAGGGATGGTGGTGGGGGGCTGCTCTCTGGTGTATCTTCTAAGAGAAAACGTCAGTGACTGATTGATTAAATTAGCTTCCGCCTCACCTTTTCCCTCCCTAGCTCTTTTCCCTAGCGGGATTTTCAACTCGATTTTCCACCGTGGGAGATCAAACGAGACGTGACAAAGGTTTTCAAACTGACACGTCCGAAGAATGAAAGGTTTCTTCCTGGCCTCAGTCGATATTGCGGGAAGGGGCTCTCGATACCGGAAAAAAAAATCCCAAAAAGCCCTTGCGGGACACTTGCGGAAGGGGATGGTTTCCCAATTTAACCTGACTCGTCCCAAGCTTCCACCACTTCCAAATCGGGGTTGATGCTTAGGGTCACTCTTATGCTGACGTATTTCTGATACGCAAAATGCGAGTAGAAATTCAGAATTTCTTTTGCGATGACTTCTTTGCTCAAAAAGCCCCACAACAGTGTTGTAAATTCATCTGAAAAAGCGCCTAAATCGTTGTCAGCACCTTGTAAGTTGTTTATCTGAACTATTACGAGTGAGCCTTGAGGCTAGTGTTTCAGCCTTCGGCGTGCTTATGTTCTTCTGTCTCCGCATTAAGCAGGAGCCGGGTTTTTCGACCCTTGGATGACTACTGGGCTTTCCATCTTGAATGGTAAGGAAGCACAATCGCAGTCACTTTTGTATTTTTACCACAAAAAGTTAGTCAAATTTAGTTTTGTGTATCAAATGTTATTAAAGTTTACTGAACATCACCACATACCTACTGTCCGAAAACGCTGAAAATAATTACATAACGGTTTATTATTTACCTCTTCTGCGTAGATCACTCTATGGTCAACACCTACCCTCGTGCCTCCCACATGAGCCCAAATCCAGTAATGTAGCCAACCGGGCAATCACATTTCATAAATATGCGGTGGATTCAGTAATTCAATCATCAATATTATTTGTTGCTATTCATGAAGCATAACATTGGCCTCAAAAAATTCTTTAGCTTGAGATCAATATAAAAACTTAAAAAAACCATAACCCTTCTGCGTAGATAGTAAATAAACAGTTTGTTGTGTAATAATTTACCGTTGTGTAATAATTTACCCAATAATACTTCAACGTTTATCCAAGTTGCAAATTAACAAATTCCAAAAGGTCCATCATTTTTCAAATGATATAATATCACAGAACAACCAACTCGACTTCATACAGCCATCCGTGATTATAATCAGGTGCTCCCTAGCAATGATATCTGGGCTGAATGTATACAATTTGATTCACCCTCCTGTTGACGAAGCCTGTCGGTGCAAACTTCGGGGTCGTACTGTGAACGAACGGCTGGGCGTACAATGCTCCGGGCGGTCTCAAAAAACTCCCAACTTCAACAACTATTTAAAAACAAAAAAATTCGAGGTAACGGCGTCCTGGAGATGTCAACCCCTATTTTTTGCCCCTTCGAGATGACTGACATTAACGCATGGTAACTAAGGAAAGTGCAAAGTACAGCGTACGGCGGACAGAATGAAATTTGTTTATTGCACATTCGGATTGTATATACCTTGAAACGGAAACCTTCAGTTTGGGTGGTGGTGGGGGGGGGGGGTAAACTCTTTTTTTTTTTTTTCAATGCTCGATTCCGAAGGTTTATTATTGAAAATAATAAAACAGAAGTCAGAAATCCTTGACATTATATTATAACACCTAACTGCCCAGATACTTTTGTACCGTACACTTGGTTTCTGCACTTAACGCCTTGTACTCTTCCTTGTGCTCTGTCCACGTGACTCCCAAGTCAGCCGGTCATCCAGATGTAAAATCCCAGATATCCCCATCCTGCTTGTGCAAAGGTAAGCCCAACGACGAGTTCCTGGTCTTATATTTCAATAGGCTCAAAAAGCTAATAGCTGTGGAAAATGATCGATAATATAGAAAATTCATGGGTCTTATTCGCTCATAAAATGGTCGTGCCACATCTCATTTTTCCGCGATCGATTTCAAGAGTTCAAATTTTTCTCAAGGTTTATGGTCAAATTGAAGTGGATTCGCTCATGATATGTCATGCAGTGTAACCGCATATCGTTTTTCCGCGGCTGGTTTGAAAAGTTCATCATAGAAAATGAATGAAAAGAAATTGTAGAACTTGAAGGTTTGCCCCACTAAATCAGGAGTTCTGCTCCACCATGCCCTCATATGAAAATTACCACAAATGCCTTACTCGCGTCGTGGTCGGAGAGGCTGAATTTTTCCGAATTTTAAAGCACGCCCGAAGCTTTGGGGCAGGCTGTCGTATCCCTCCCCAACCTGAAACCTTAGAGGAGATTGGATAAGTCAAGGAGCGATGGGTGGAAAATGAAACAACCACTATGTGGAAAGGAATCCCGAGGCTTCTTATCACCAGAGATGAGACCATCCATTTAGCCCGCACCTGAACGCAGCGCCTCCCGCGATTTAGGTGGGATGTGTAGTGTTACATAAATCAAACTAAAGGCGCCTTGAGCTCCCAGACCCTAATTCGGTGGGGAAGATGCTCCCGTAAAAGTAATTTATCTACCCGGCTCCTCCGACTTTCATCCTGTCCCAATAATGCGAAGCCATTTACAGGATGAAGGCCCGTTTCAGCGGTTGAGTGTGATTCCTCCTCGTTAAACTCTGAGGATAGAAGGGTTTCGAAGTTGTTGGTTTGGAGACTGTGTGGCGAAGGAACTAATCTACAAGGTCGACATTAATTGTCCTCTAATTGCTACTTGTGAGTAAAGCTTGTGTTTGTAAAGCTTGAGAGTGTTGTATGGATTAAATCGATGTTCCGGGCAGTTAGCCCCATTCGCTTTGCCAAATAGATAGTTATAATTATAAGCTGGTGTATTAGATCAATACTGTGCTGTTCATTACTCAAGTATCTCTTATTGGCGTTATCAGGAAACAAAAGGGAAAATTTTTTGTTTTTTCCCGTATATTTTCACCAGTGAACCTTAGGAATAGACTATGGCACTCCCTCCCAAAAAACACAAATCCCCCCCCCCCCCCACTGTTTTGTTCTCTTTTCAAAGAATGTAAGTGGAATAGAAAAGTTCTGTCGGTACGCGACACTTTCCTTTGTTACCATGAACCAAAATTAAATCAGGAGGCCCTCGATATATCGTCAAATGTTCCTTAATTTGGATGATTCATTTGGCTATGAACAACTAAAACCAATCACAACAACAGTTAAGCACCTACAACGTACACTCTATCAACAACAAAATAAGTACGAAAGTACTTTTCACCCAAATCCAAAAATAATCGCCTTTCTTCAAACGTAATCACGGAGCAGCAAACAGGAACTCATAAAGCCGTGCGTGGTTATAATCAGCTGTTAACTATCAGTGATATCTGGGCGGGAGTTATGTGTAACTTATGATTCAAACCCATGGTGACGAAGATTTTCGGTTCAAACTTCGGGCCTTACTGTGAACGATGAACGACTGGACGTACAATTCCTAAACATTTTCTAAATTTAAAATGCTGCAAATTATTACGCAACGGTTTATTACTTACCTGTATAAATGCTCATTGTGCGTAATCACTGTTTCCTGTAGGCAATACCTACCATCATGCTCCTCCCAGGAAAGTCCTAAATCGAGTTCTAGAGCCGGCCCGGGAATTGCTGTTTCATAAAAATACGCGAGATTCAATAATTCAGTCATTAAGCATCACGTTTGTTCAGGTTACTAATAATATCACAGAGCAAACAACTCGATTTCATACAGCCATCCATGGTTATATTTAATCAAGTGTTCCCCATTTTGACGAAGGTTTTCGGTGCAAACGAACGGCTGGACGTGGTGCGAATGCTCGGGTGGTGTCACGTTCGAGATCAATTTAAAAACGTAACGCCGTGTTTTGAACTACGGCGTTCTGAAAATTTCAAACCCTATTTTTCACCCCTTAGAGATGACTGACGGTAACGCTGAGATTCGCGGGCCAACTAGACTCCAAGTGGGACCTATAAAACAAATTTCATTAATTTTGGCTTTACAGGGTAAGTAAGGAATGCGCGTAGCACGGCGGACAAGCAGAAATATTTTTATTCCAATTTCGGATTCTACATACCTTGAAATGGAAACCTTCAAATTTTGAGGATATATTATGGTGAATTTAAGTTGATGTAAAATTCACCATGAGAGGTGGAGGTAGTTTGGATGTTGGATAGGAGTGAATTTAAAGTTGAATTCGATGTGTGTGGTTTATATGTGGTTGCGGTTAAGGGCGGACCTCCACCGAGCGTGTGATGATGTTGTTTGGAGTGAATTTAGGAGAGTGAATTTAGATGAGTAAGGTGAGTGAAATTTGGTGAGAGTGTGTGTGTGCGGTTAAGGGCGGACCTCCACCGAGCGTGTGATAAATTTTGCCAGGTTGGTTAAGGGCGAGACCTCCTCCATATCCTGACTAAATTTATGTGTGTGTGTGAATTTAGAGTGTGTGTTTGTGCGGTTAAGGGCGGACCTCCACCGAGCGTGTAGTGTGTGTCATCGGGATTGGTTAAGGGCGAGACCTCCACCTAATCCTGATGAAATGTGTGAGGGTGAACGAATTTGAGAGTGAATTTGTGAAGAGTGTGTGAGCGGTTAAGGGCGGACCTCCACCGAGCGTGTAGTGTGTGTCATCGGGATTGGTTAAGGGCGAGACCTCCACCTAATCCTGATGAAATGTGTGAGGGTGAACGAATTTGAGAGTGAATTTGTGAAGAGTGTGTGAGCGGTTAAGGGCGGACCTCCACCGGGTGTGTAGTGTATTTCATCAGGATTGGTTAAGGGCGAGACCTCCACCAAATCCTGATGAAATGTGTGTGTGTGTGTGTGTGTGAATTTACTGTGGAATGAGAGGTGTTAGAATTTGTGAGTTGAATTTGGAGAGAGGAGGTTGA
>CATPAC010000018.1:0-60037 GCA_954871275.1 Leptopterna dolabrata
TCCAAAAGTCGTCTGGTGGGGGAATTCTAGAAAAATTCCTACTCCCACCAAATCCCAAGAGAGATTCCGTAGAAAAAGAAAAGAACGACGAGTGAAAAATATAAAAAATAAAAGAGTGAGAGCAGAAACCAAAAAACCTGTGCGTATTACTTCCTAATTACTTACTAAAAATTGCTAATTACTTCATATTACTTCCTAATTACTTACTAAAAAAAATGCGTATTATATTACTTTCTAATTACTTCCCGGTAATATTTACACAGTTGAATCCGAAATATGTGACCATCAGGGTGATCGCAGATAAACTTTCTTAGAATGCAAATTCGAGGGAATGTTTGTAGAGCATGTTGAGAGGGTACAGCCAGTGGAAACAGAATTAACGTATTTTGAAGAACAGAACATCGTAATAGGACGGCAAAAAACGTTTTCAACAGTTTTAACTTTCCAGGTTTAGTTAGGAAAACTAGAGTGCAGGGTCATTAACGACCCAACCCGGTATTCGGAGGGTTAATAATGTTTTAAAATGATCATTCACCGTGGACGTTATTACGGAAAAGACCGAATAAAAAAAATGTAATCAAAACTTTAAACCTCATTTGATGGAATAATTTTCGAATGAGTTATTATGCGCCACGAACGGTCCAGCAACTTTGCCGGCAATTGCAATAACTCACCAGTGAGCCAGTTCCCAACTACCCTCTAAAGTTGGTCACAAAGTGTAGGTTTCGAACATGCGCAGCAGCATCTTACAATGTGGATCAACTTCCACCTATCCTCAACATTTCATCCCATATAATCATACCTTTCTATCAATGCTTGTATATTTATGCAGTTATTAGCATTCTCAGGGTATTCCATACAACATGCATTGCGAATAACTTTAACGGCTTCTCAGGGTTTTCTCGTTAGGCTTTCTCGTTTATGAACTTACTGATGCAATTATGAACAAAAACTACAGTATTTTGGTAACTACTGACACTGGTACGGGAAGCATCCTTACTGTCAACCAGGTTGAACCACAGTATTGGATTGAAGCAGGAACAGAACACATTGAATTTGGCTAAGCGGACAGCCTTGTTATTCCAGGGATTTTGAATAAGGATGTTGCAAGCAGCTATCAAAGCAGTTTATTTAGTAACTATCGAAAGGTCAAATTTGGAATTAAGACTCATAATTCAAGACCCTCTCTACACGCCTTGCTCTTAATTAGAAGCTTGTTTCATAAATAATGTGCACTGATATGACAATTTTGCCGCAACTCTACAACTTAGCCAGTACAATAAAAGGACGTTGAAGGACGTTTGTATGATGATTATGGACTGGAATTAAAACAAAAATTTGGCCAAAATATGTAGTCGAAATGGGCAAAATATGCACCCCAAGCGAAATTAAGTTAAAAAAAAGTTTTAAATATTTTTAAAATGAACTACATTTTGCTGTGAGACGTACAGCTAGTATATACATTATGTCCCAGTTATTATCGCGTCCTTGAAAAATTAAAGAAAAGGATCAAGAAAGAAAATGGAATGTAAATGTACACAACTTTTTTTCTCGATTATACAACATTTACAAAATATTTATTATTTAATTTATACTAAATTTATTTTATTTTAAATCATTTTATGTATACACAATTATTTTATTTATAAAAAAATTATTTAAAAAAGTCACTCGCTATCATAATTTATTATAGCACTGGATCGCAACTGATTTTTCCAGATAATTGTGAATGGTGACGTATTTATAGCCCGAAGTGAAAGGCAATCCCATTCAGGGATAATTGGTAAGGGCGCGCTTAAGCCCTACCAGGTGCACGGATTAAGCGGTGAATGGCCTAAGAAAATCCGTGACCCCTTTTCAGAAACACATATCTCGGAGGATTTGGCGATTGGAATGTCAAAATATAGGGAAATTCCCCAATTTCGATTTGAAAAAATGCAGAAATATGGGCAAAACGGCCAAAATATGCAAAATATGCCATTTAAATTTCAATTCAACACTTGCTAAGCGCTTCAGATACCATAAAAACTGAAAAGTAGAACGATATACATGATAAAAACACATATGCAAAATATACAAATTCCAGTCCCTAATGATGATGTTTAATATCGGCGTTACCCCCCCCCCCCCTCACTCCCACAATCGAATGGCATATTTAGACCAGACACATTCGCTCGTTTTAAATCTTTATTGTTGTCAACGAACGTAGCACCTCTAATGACGTACGTCAGTCTGGGTTACTTTCCTTTAATAAATTATTACTAGGTCATTAGTAGGTTATTACTGTCTATTTAAACTGCTCTCGAGAAATCCCCTGAAGCGAAACACGAAACCGCTCCAACGCAAAGAAGTGGTTGCCATCTAAAAGTAAATTGGAAGTTGCAAGGAATAATATACGAACAACTCGATAAATCCCATCGATTTTTATCACCTATATCGCCACATGGCCTTGTAAACCATATTTAAATAGCTTTGATAATCGAGGTATTTCGACCAAAGAAATCGATAATAATTGAACGATTTAAGTGCTCGAAGAAATTTATGTTCTTGGAGAGCGCGAAAAATTTAATTTTGGGCAACAGTTGAAAAAGCGGACTTGGCAAAGGGCGAACCTCAGGGGGAGTTGGACCCTCTTCTACTCCTGCTTATTTTTCTGAGCCATTCATCATCCAAACGGGATGGCGTAGGGCCTGTAGTTCCTTTGAGATATTATGACTCCCGGTCTCTTACGACCTCATAGGAAAAAGTGAGGCCTCTACGACCTGTCTGCTGACTCTAACTATCGTTTTTATCGTATTCACACAAAAATTCTGCCAAGAAGGACAAAGAACGAAGTCGTAGCTTCCTCATAATTTGAAAATTTAATTCCGAGCGTTCACAAAATCCAGGCACTAATTAGTAGAGTCCGGATTTATATTATTTTTTCAGTGCCCATATATGCATTCCTTTATTCTTTTTTCAAGGCCAAAATATTCTTTTTTGAAAGTAAAATATTCTTTTTTTAATGCTTTTCATCTAACAGAATCATCTAAATACTCGTGCCAACTAACATTTACTTTAGGAACTAACAACACTTCTATTTCCGATGGTTCTTCACGACGACAGAAAGCTAATAGAAAAACCCCACAGAAGGAAATGAAGCACAGAAAACCCCCGTTCTATTATAATTCTAGTGAAAACGTCGATAATATACCGTTCTGCACGTACTTGTTTTCTTAAAACGCAGGAAACCTTAAAATAGTGTGTTAGACCACGCCACGTGAACTTTTTAATGATTGCGTGTCAACCATATTCCTCAGTTCACAGCATTAGGCTGCAAATTTCAATAATTTATTAATTAGAGAGAAAAAGGAACCTAAGGGCGGTCCAACTTGCGTGTCCGGCCGCTCTACTTACATCGAATGAAAATATAATTTGACAATTGACTCCCAGTTGTGTCGCATTTCATCATCAAACAAGCCCTCGCCTTTTCGCCGTTTAAATTACCCATTCTCTAACCTACATCCCTTCCTCAAGTTATTATGATGTATTTTTAATACGAGATTATTATTACAGCGTGCACTAGGTAAGTTTCACTGTTTTTCACCTTATCTAGGTATTGATTTAGGTTCAACTTCTTATTAGTCACGGGACATAGATTGTCATCACTATGGATTATCTTGCATTATTAAAGCGAGAGGTCAATTTTCCCGATCTAATGACATTTTTGAACATGTTTGTTCAAAAGTATCCCAGCGATATCGTGTTGTTGGCACAATCACGTGATCAGCGTTTCTCTCTCAATTTTTCTTGAATATTTCAATATGTGAAGCGTGCAAAGAGTCGGGATCTTCTCAACTTTTTTTCACGTAAATTATAATATCTAATCGATTGTTATGATAATAATTATTATTAAGAGAATATTTTTGTGATAGGTACTCAATGAATCATGAAAAAAGAACAACTTAGCTAGTCTTTATCTCAAATTGGTATTATATTAGTATATTTGTTGTCGTGGTATCCTCCCAGAACCACTCCCTGTAAACTTTAGATCTTGCGCGAAAGACGCAGGAGCACGGAGGAACCTAGTGGGGATCCCCACCATCCTCCACTAGCTGGAGGATGGAGGGATACAGCCCTCAGGGCTATAAAAACTCGTCTCCTTCGCCTTTCTAGCCATTCTATGCTCTCTTCTAATTGCTGACTACTCTCTCACCTCGCTCCTCCTCTCTCTCTCTCTCTCTCCTTAACCTAAAAGATCCTGGATTTGGTGACATCCTTGAGTGTTGGAACCAAGCTGGGCATATCCTAGTGCCGCTAGTGGTGAATGTGCGCAAATTATACATTCACTACATTGTTAACCTGTAAGAAAACTTAGCTCATTGAAAATACATAATATCCTTGTGTAGAACAATTCATTTAAAGTGTAGTGTGTGTGAGTGAATGTATATGACATTCCGGACGGTATCGGGCCTTGGCTGCGAGATGAAAAACATTCAAACGTCTCCAAAATGGCAGATGAAAGGATGAGTTTGAAGATGATTACCAATTTTCAAAAATAAAAACGCAACAAATTATTACACAGCTTTGTATTATTTACATGTATAGATGCCCCTTCTGCGTAGATCACTGTTTTCTGTGGCCATTACCTACCCTCCCTCACATCACGAGAGCTACTTGATCTCCGTTGAACTGAGTAGCTACTGAATAATCCAGTGAGGCCGTGATTATCCTACTAATGCATTATCGAATTATTAATAAGAGCTTATATGCGTATTGTCGTGAATGCCTCTTAACGATTATCGTAATGTACAACCCGTGGATGTGCTTTGGTAGATGTGACATGTTTCGGTGGTGTAACTCGCCTTCACTGTTGAGGCCCACTATCCCGGCGATCAAGAACTTTTCGCTCCGGGCTTGACCAGTTGACGTCTGAGCCGCACGTAGCACACTTTAAAGGCATCTACGCGCAACAAATTCTCCTTAAGCCGGCGAACAATTAGCTGTACAGCAAGAGATGGAGAAAGAAATCTTGGAGCGGCTTAAAGTTCTGGACGTTATGAGCGAAAAAGTCAAAATACACTGCCAAGGTGATGGCACAGGAGCTTCCTCGTCACAATCAGAGTGACCCATTATAAAATAGAACAGACTCGGAAGCAAAATAACATAACATTACATTACATTACATAACATTACATAACGTTAAATATACATATTACATTACATAACATAACATTACATAACGTTAAATATACATATTACATAACATTACATTACATAACATTACATTACATAACATAACATTACATAACATTACATGAAATATACATATTATACATAACATGACACCAATAATACATTACGTCCATTATACATAACTAGCCTGACCGCTCGCTTCGCTCGCTATCCGAGATTCGCTGTACGCAGTATCGTGGAACCAACAAACGACGGAAAAATCCCATACCCTACCGGGTATTTGTGCCCAATTTTATCAAAATCCGTCAAGCCGTTCAGGAGTTGACCATGGTCGACCATATTTCCGCTATGGTCAGGGAATTAAAAATGCGCCTACGTTCAACTTGGGAGGCTACCGGATATTGGTGCCAAATTTGGTCGATATCTGTTGTGCAATTCGGGATTCGACCATGGAGGGGCCCATGGATGCGCTAAGGTCGACCGCGGGGGTAGTCCGAAGGTTCGATCGTAGATAGAATTTCACGTAGATTACGAATACGCGATAAAAAATAGGGGTTACCATTTCAATTAACGAAGTTGACCATGGTCGACCATAGTTCCGCTATGGTCAGGGAATTAAAAATGCGACGTTGCACAACTTGGGAGCCTACTGGATACTCCTGCCAAATTTGGTCGATATCCGTCAAGCCATTCAGGAGTTGACCATGGTCGACCATAGTTCCGCTATGGTCAGGGAATTAAAAATGCGACGTTGCACAACTTGGGAGCCTACTGGATATTCGTGCCAAATTTGGTCGATATCCGTCAAGCCATTCAGGAGTTGACCATGGTCGACCATAGTTCCGCTATGGTCAGGGAATTGAAAATGCGACGTTGCACAACTTGGGAGCCTACTGGATATTCGTGCCAAATTTGGTCGATATCCGTCAAGCCATTCAGGAGTTGACCATGGTCGACCATAGTTCCGCTATGGTCAGGGAATTGAAAATGCGACGTTGCACAACTTGGGAGCCTACTGGATATTCGTGCCAAATTTGGTCGATATCCGTCGAGCCGTTTGGCCGTGCATAGAAGGACAGACAGACAGACAGAGCGCATGCGCAGGGCGATGCGCTGGCCCTATCATGTTGAAATTTATATGGGACCTCAATGGGCCCTACCCGCTTAATCCCTGAGAATTACATTGAAATTGGGTGAAATCTTTGGTTACTACGGCTGTAACAAGGAAATTGAATCTATTTCACGCCAGCGCATGCGCAGAGCGCACCGAGGGTCTGATCATGCTGAAATTCATACTGGAACTCACTAGGCCTTGTCCAAACAACCCTTGAAAATTTGAGCGAAATTGAATCAAAATTGTGAAAGTTATGCGTGTTTGTTGAATTTAACGTTAGCGCATGCGCAGGGCGTACCGCTGGATCAATCATGTTGAAATTTGTATGGGACCTCAAGGGGCCTTATCCGCACCATCCCTCAAAATTTTAGCTGAATCAATTCAAAATCGTGGAAGTTATGGCTGTAACAAGGAAATGCGGACAGACTCACAGACTCACAGATTCACAGACTCACAGACTCACAGACTCACAGACTCACAGATCGACAGACACGGAACCAAATTTGTTCAGTAGGCTTTGAAACGCAAAATGCAAGTGGAAATTTTGATTTCTGAAGACAAAAATTTTTTGGCTCACGAAAGTGAACACAAGGCTTCCGCTGCTTCGCAGACTCGGAAGCAAAATGAGATGCGCTGGACGATATTAGGAGAAACTGTGAAGCCATCCAAATGTAGCTTGTGATGAATTTAAAATTCTCATCACGGTGGCGTGGAAGGAAGGTGAGTGAGTGAATTTAGGTAAAGGAGAAAAGGAGGAAAAGTCGCAGGCGGCTGTAGTCAACCGAACATCTACGACTTTTGGAGGAGAGAGAGGTGGTGTGGAAGGAAGGTGAGGAAAAGTCGCAGGCGGCTGTAGTCAACCGAACATCTACGACTTTGGAGGAGAGAGAGGTGGATGTGGGAATTTTACCTAGGCGGCTGTAGTCAACCGTTCATCTAGGTAAAGGAAAGGAGAGGAGAGGTCCCTTGTCTAGGCGGCTGTATTCAACCGATCATCTAGACAAGGAGGAGGAGAGAGGAGGTGAAATTCCCAGGCGGCTGTAGTCAACCGATCATCTGGGAGGTAAGGTAAGAGAGAGAAGAGAGAGCTGGTTAGAGGAAGTGTCGAATGAAGCTTGAGCGCCAGGATCCGGGGTTTTATAGTACTTGGGGGCCTCTCCCTCCAGCTCCTTGCTGGGAGCTGGTAGTGGGGCCCCAGGTTGAGTAACCCTGGGTTCTGTCGCCTGTCCCCACTCATATCTTTATTTACGGAGCTTTAGTTTGGCGTTTGGATATTGGTGAGAACTTAATATGATAGGAGTGTTCCCGGGAGGGACTCACGACAGAGGTCCCCCCAGTTTGAACCAATATTGGTGCTGAAGGCGCAAGATGACAGGAGCTGAGGGCTACGGCAAACAAGAGGTGGTCGCTGAAGGCGCAAATTGACAGGAGCTGAGGGCTACGGCAAACAGGAGGAGGAGCTGAAGGCGCAAAGTGACAGGGGCTGAGGGCCGATGCAAACAGAGGTTGAGCTGAAGGCGGTCCTTAAATCTAGTAGTAACATTTATAAGTAGGTAGATGATAAGTAGGTAGAACATAAGGTAGGTAACATGAGGTAGAATATAAGGTAGATGATAAGTAGGTAGAATATAAGGTAGGTAATATAAGGTAGAATATAAGGTAGAATAAGTAGGATGAGATGGCGAGAGTATATACAGTATGATGGGAGCAGTGGTCAGGATCCATAAACATGTGGCATTTATGGAAGTGATCGGCAAGGGCGAGATGAGGAGGATGAACAATATGTACAATTACGATATTTACAAGGTGAGAGTGAGTGGCAAGGGCGAGATGAGGAGGGTGAACAATATTTACAATAACGATATTTACAAGGTGAAAGGGAGCGGCAAGGGCGAGATGAGGAGTATGAACAATATTTACAAACATGATATGTACAATATTTACCACCTTCGTGCAAATTCGGGGAACAAAGTGGAACGGGGTGACGGGAATCCGCCGATTCCTGGGTGTGTGTTGGGTGTGTTGAGTGACAGAGTGTGCGTGAGTGTAGTGTGTGGGGGTGGCGGTTGCTCCGAGCTCGTGGCGAGGCGGGCACGGCGGAGCTCCGAGTTCCGGTACAGTGCGAGTGGATTAAGAAGACACTTGCGCTGTCCCGGAATCTCAAGGCCCCGCCGTGATTGCTCATAGCGGGGCGGGGGATTTGGCCGCCGGGACGAGGGGAACGTGGGGACGCTCCCTCCGTCCGTTTCGCCGCCCGGGCCGTTTCGTCCCGGCGGAAACTATAGTGGATATCCCCGGCGATGGAGGGGGGGGAGGGGGTGTTGGAGGGGGAGAAGTAGATACGGGGGGGTCGAAAATCGAAAATGGGGGGGGTGGTAAAATTGGTGGGGTTGCAATTTTCGGGGGGTTGGTGAATTGAACGGGGGGTGGGGGTTCGAAATTTATTGGGGGAAAGCAAATTTGAACGGGGGGCGGGGGGGGCATGAGTTCCGCGAGGCGGAACTCGCGAAGTATGGAGGACATTAGGGGGTCTGTGGGGGAGTAGGGAGGGTGTACCCCCGTGGCCTGCGCCGTGCGAAATTCGCGCAGTATTTTCCACTGGGGGTACTTCCATCGCCGGGGCCGGGGAGGTAGTCCGGTGATCCTTGGCGGGACGAACGGAAGCGGTGTAGTCGGCCCGGGCGAAGGGGGTAGGGGGGAGAGCGGGTCCGGGACGAAAACGTCCCGGAGAATCGCCGCCATTTCCGGATCCGAATCGAAGTCCGGAAACGGCGACGGAGGTGACTGGTACATCGGGGAGCGGTGTGACATAGCGAACGGACGGCGGGAGACTGATAGTGTCAGTGGGTTGGGTTAGCACAGGTGCGGGTTTACACCTGGCTAACGGGACTGTATGTGGTTTGCCGTCAATTAACAGGGTCGCGGTGGTGTGTGTTGTGCGAATGACTTGAAAGGGCCCGGCATAAAGTGGTTGGAAAGTTTTATGGATGCCGGGCTCTTTCAGGTACATGTGTGTGGTGGTGAAAAATCGTTTGGGATAAGTGGTGTCGTTTGTCGGTGTTGTTGAGTGTAGCGGTTCCCTGTTAATAGACGGCGTGTGATTTGGGGTGAAAATGTCGGCTGGTAGACGTAACGGGTCTTTAAATGCGTTTTGTGCGGGGCTGGTTTGGTCTGAAGGACGGGCTGAAGTGCGTAGGCTGAGTAAAATGTAGGGGAGGGATTTAGTCCAGGAAGGGGAATTTGTTGAAGTAGAAATGGCCTGTTTCAGGACCGAGTGCCACCGCTCTATTTTCCCGTTGGATTGGGGATGGTATGGGGTAGTGTGGATTTTGTGGATGCCGAGGGAACGTAGTAAATCGGAAAAGTGGGCGGACTCAAACTGCCTCCCTTGATCGACCGTGACTGTTCGCGGACAACCGTAACGGCTAACCCATTGAGAGAGGAAAGCCGTTGCGACGGTGTCCGCGGTGATATTTGAGAGTGGGATGCATTCCACCCAGTTGGTGGCACGGTCGATCATCGTGAGGCAGTATTTTTTCCCCTCGGACGGGGGAAGGGGGCCCACTAAATCCAGATGAACATGTTCCCACGGTAGGGAGTCGGGAATGGTTTGAGGTGGGACATGGGGGTGGGCCGAGACCTTAAACCGCTGGCACTTCTGGCACCCCAGAACCCAGTTACGAATATCTGTGTTCATGTGGGGCCAGAAGTACCGCGTTTTGATAAGGTCCCGGCTAGCCCGAATGCCAGGATGGTGAAGGGAGTGATAGTGGAGGAACAACTGCCGCCTCAGCTCCGGTGGGACGTAAGGGCGCGGTGTATCGGCCGTTACGTCACACCAGAGGTCGAGGGGCGGCAGCTGTTCCAATTTGGAGGCGGAAATGAGATTGGAGAGGGCGGGGTCGGAATGTGGAGTTTGCTTCGATTTTAGGATTTGTGGTGAAGGGAAGGGCAGTAACTCCGCCACCGGCGCGGGGGTAGGGGTGGGTCGGGATAGCGCGTCCGCCACGCAGTTGTCGGCCCCCGGCAAGTATCGGATATCGGACGTAAATTGCCCGATAAACTCGAGTTGCCGGAGGCGACGCGGGGAGGCGGATTTGCGGTTCTGTAGGAGGGCGTGGGTCAGGGGCTTGTGATCAGTGACGACAGAGAACTGCCTGCCCTCCACGAAGTCACGAAAGTGCTTGATGGCTTCGTGGATGGCGAGGAGTTCTCTGTCGAACGTGGAGTAATTTTTTTGGGTGGGGGATAGCGTTTCGGAAAAGAAGCCTAGGGGTTGGGGGGTGGCGCCGGTGTGCTGATGGAGCACTGCCCCGATGGCCCAGTCGGACGCATCGGTGGTGATGGATAGGGGGGCGTGAGGATCGGGATGGGCCAATAGAGCGGCGTCTACTAGGTCCTGTTTGCAAATTTTGAAGGAGGAGATGATGTCAAGGATCTGTTGGAGATGGCGGAGGTGTTCTTCCGGTGTCCTGGAGGCCACCAGGACGTCGTCGAGGAAGCAAAAGACGAACGGTAGGCCTCGCAGGATGCTGTCCATATAGCGCTGCCAAGTCTGTGCAGCGTTCCTCAACCCGAAGCCCATCTTAACATACTCGAAAAGTCCGAACGGGGTAATGATGGCGGTTTTCTGGACATCGGGGGGGTGAATGTTGATGTGGTGGAACGCCCTTGAAATGTCGAGGGTAGAGAAGATATTAGCGCCATGGAGGTGCGACGAGAAGTCCCGTAGGTGGGGAACATTATAAAGGTCCGGCGTGGTTTTCGAATTGAGTCGCCGGTAGTCCCCGCAGGGGCGGATATCCCCATTGGGCTTCTGCACGATGTGGAGTGGAGAAGCCCAAGGGGATTTTGAGGGGCGGACGATGCCGTCGGCTATGAGTTTATTGAAATGTTGCCGGGCTTTTGATAGTTGCAGGGGGTGGAGTCGTCGGGCTTTCGCTGTGATGGGGGGGCCGGAAGTCTCTATGTGGTGTTGGATGGTGGAGATGTGGGCAGAGGGGCGGCGCTGGGGGCGGTAGTTGAGGAGGAGGCGTTCAAATTGCGTAGGGGGGTGGTTGATGGCATGTATGAATCCGGGTATGGGTGTTTTTGTGGCGGGGTCAATCAGGCGCGCGTTCCGGACGTCGACCTGGAGACCGAAATATGCAAGAAAATCGGCCCCCAGGATCGCCTTCTCCACGTCCGCCACGGTAAATTCCCACTCGTACGCGAGCCCGCTCATATAAACAGAGGAGCGGTACGTCCCGTACGAGGGGATGGTGGTACCGTTGGCGGCGTAGAGAAGCTGCCGGTAGCAGCGCGCCTGACGACGGAGGATGTTGTTGGGAAATATTGATAGCGCCGCCCCCGTGTCCACCAAGAAAGGTACATTAGTTTTCCTGCAGCGCAGGAAAAGCCGCTGGTGGGTCGGGAGGGCGTTGGGTATAATTGCGGAGGTAGGTACGTGAGTCGGCGTTGGCTGTTCCGCCGCGAAGGAGACGCGAGGCGTTTCCCGCCGTTCCGGAGGGGGGGAACGGTGGAGTCTGCAGGGGGGCTGGCCAGTTTGGTAGGAGGAGGCTTCGCCTCGTTCCGGGGAGGGGGAACGGTAGTGGCGGGTTGAGTGGTGGCCGGAGGGGGTTGTGCCCTGGAGGCGGGCGTGGAGGTTCCGTTCCGTGGTGGGGAAACGGACGCGGCGGCGTGAGTGGCGGCCGGAAGGTTGTCTGCCCTGTTGGCGGGCGTGGAGGGTCCGTTCCGGGGTGGGGGAACGGTAGCGGCGGCGTGAGTGGCGGCCGGAAGGTTGGTTGCCCTGGTGGCGGGCGGGGAGGGGTTGTTCCGTTGGTGGTGGGGTGAGGGATTTGGCGGCGCTGCAGGCGCGGCCGGGAGGTTGGCAGCCGTGGCGGCGGCGTAGGAGGGGTAGCGTGGCTTGGTGGTGGTGGCTGTGTGAATGAGGGCGGGGGGGGTATGTTCATGGTCCCCCCCGTGTTGGCGAGGAGGGGGGCCCGCCGGAATTACCGGCGGGCGTCTGCGTTTCCCTGCTTAGGGGCGAAGGAGCAGGGGGGTTGGCACTTGCGGGCCTCCCCACCGAAGTTTACATGATAGAAACAACGGTTGGGGTGGTCCGCAGGTAGGTAGGTGGAGTTGGTGGGGCGGGCTGAGTTGGATGCGCGCGCAGCTGCCGGGGATTGTCCTCTGCGCTGGCGGGGAGGGGATGCGTTGCGGCGCTCGGGTGAGCGCTGGCGGCGGCGGTCGGCGGACGAGTCGCGTCGGCGATCCGCCGAAAGGGGTCGACGTCCGTCGAGGGAGGGTGCCCGGCCGCGGTCCCGGGATTTTGTGCGGTCCCGGAAAGGCGGGGGGTGGCGCGGCGTACGCACCTCACTGACGGCGGCCGCAGCGGCCAAGTCGTGCACGGTGTCCGCGAGCCGCAGGAGGGGCTCGTCGGGACCGTCGAGATGGCTGGCCAGGGCCATCTGGATGGGGTGGGGAAGGGCACGTAACCAGAACGTGCGTGCGATGTCGGCGGTCATAATCCCCTGCAGCTGGTGTCGCAGCCGTCGGTAGAGGTGGGAGGGCTTCTGGTCGCCGAGGTGTTGAGGTCGGGAGAGGGCGGCGACTCGGGCGATTTTCGACGGCTGGTAGGTGTTGATGAGGCGGCTGCGGAGGTCGTCGTACGCAGCGGCGGCGTCGGGGGAGATATCAGAAGTCTGCAGCAGGATCTCGTAGGGCAGTAACGAAATGATCCGGGAATATCGAGTTTTCTGGCTGCGGATGTTGGCGGCCGAAAACGCTGCGTCCACTTGAAAAAACCAAAGCGCCGGGTCGTGCGTGTAGAATGGGGGCAGCGACAGAGGGAACGCCGCGGACGCCGTCATGACGTTGGCGGCGGCTGCGGCCGTAGCGGTGGCGGCGGCGGCGGTGTCTGACGTCGCAGAGGTCGGCGGGGAGAGTGTGGAGAAAGGGTTGTCGGCCAATGCGTCGGATGTCGCAGCGGCGGGCGGCTGCAGTGTGGCTGGTCGCAGGAGCGGCGGCGTCGGTGAGTTCGGGTCCATTTCTGTAACTAAAATTCAAAAATTTGACGTGGTTTTGAATTTCGAAATTCGCAATCGGCGGGAGCGGTGGTGCGTTGAGTTGAGAGTTGAGCGGTGAGGTTTGGGCCAAGAATTGCGAATTTACACTGACTGGTTGAAAATTGAATTTAAAATTTGGGACACCGAACTATTTGACTGGGGCGACACATGAGTTGGGAAGGTGGGAAGGAAGAAGGTTGAGTGAACGTCGGGTTCACCACTGTGATGAATTTAAAATTCTCATCACGGTGGCGTGGAAGGAAGGTGAGTGAGTGAATTTAGGTAAAGGAGAAAAGGAGGAAAAGTCGCAGGCGGCTGTAGTCAACCGAACATCTACGACTTTTGGAGGAGAGAGAGGTGGTGTGGAAGGAAGGTGAGGAAAAGTCGCAGGCGGCTGTAGTCAACCGAACATCTACGACTTTGGAGGAGAGAGAGGTGGATGTGGGAATTTTACCTAGGCGGCTGTAGTCAACCGTTCATCTAGGTAAAGGAAAGGAGAGGAGAGGTCCCTTGTCTAGGCGGCTGTATTCAACCGATCATCTAGACAAGGAGGAGGAGAGAGGAGGTGAAATTCCCAGGCGGCTGTAGTCAACCGATCATCTGGGAGGTAAGGTAAGAGAGAGAAGAGAGAGCTGGTTAGAGGAAGTGTCGAATGAAGCTTGAGCGCCAGGATCCGGGGTTTTATAGTACTTGGGGGCCTCTCCCTCCAGCTCCTTGCTGGGAGCTGGTAGTGGGGCCCCAGGTTGAGTAACCCTGGGTTCTGTCGCCTGTCCCCACTCATATCTTTATTTACGGAGCTTTAGTTTGGCGTTTGGATATTGGTGAGAACTTAATATGATAGGGGTGTTCCCGGGAGGGACTCACGACATAGCTTAATAGATATTAATCTTCAGAAAATGGGGGTGATGGAAACCCGCTGCGACAAAACTGAAAGAAATTAAAAGAATTAAAAGGTGAATTAAAAAGAAAGAAGTGAAAATTGAAGTGAAAAAGTGAAGAATTAAAAGAAATTAAAAAGGTGAATGGAACACCTAGAACGAGCTAATAGGCAAAAAAAATCGTATAATATTCAATCTCGCTGAGGGTGAAAAAATCCCAAAAGAGCTCATCGACTGGATAATTAAACTTAAAATTAGACTTATTAAAAGTGGATATGACGAATGAAGCTGTAGACTCCACCCGAAGTCTTGGACGCGCTGCCCAAGCGAATAAATGCCGGCCCGTTCTGGTGACGTTCGTGAAGTAGCAGTCCAAATCTGAAGTACTGAATTCTGGGCACAACCTGAAGGGCTCCAAAATTAGTATCAGCATGGATTACTCGGCGGCTGATCGACGCAAAAGGTCGTGACTCATAGCATAATTATAGAGAAAAACTTACTGCAAATGGCCAACCTGCAAAGCTAACGGGATTCTTTTAGTCCCCACAGCAGACAAAGTAGGGGTGGCCGATTGTCGATAGTAGCCAACAATCGATTGTTCAGATGCTATCGACAAGAAACGATCGATTAATCGATTAACAATCGAACATTTTTAATACCTTTTTTTTAAAAATTGTAATGTGATACAGAAATTTATTTGTCATTGGAATAGATTTAAAAAAAATGAAGTGTGAACAATGTGAACAATTTATTGGTGATTTAAATCATAAATGAACAATGAAAAAAAGGAATGAGCATACATGAAAAAAGTAAGGAAATTTAATCTAATAGCCATAAATTGGCTTTCAAACAAATCTGCATGTCAGCCTTCTTGGGGGCGTTGTCCAGTTCTGATTTTCTCAACGTACCTCGTGCATAGGGTTCAACAATATTACCAGAAAAAGAAGTAATTTTTCTTTGTTTTGACTGACTTGGCCCAGGTTGGTTTTCTGAGGATGTTTCATTCCCAGGAGATTTTGATGCCAGGTAAATTATGTCTTTATGTTTTCGCATCAAGTGGTCACGGAGGTTGCTCGTGTTCCATTTTTTGTTGTGCAGGACTGCAACACAATTTACACTCCGATGTAGCGTGGTCTTTACGGATGAAAAACTCCCGCACGTCAGATTTTTTAGAAATACTCATGATGCGCGCAATACACACCTCGAGAAGGTTGACCGAAAACTGAAACGATTTCTTTTTCCTGATTCCAGAAGCCGTCCCCAGTCGGTAGATGGGTGTGGAAGCAGAGTCCACAGTGAAGGCATTTTCGCGGAACACGGGAAAATGGGAAGTCTCTGCTTGTGGTAATGTACCTATTCCCAGAATTTTTGCAGGTATAGCATCTGTCTACCAGTGAATCCCAACTGTGAATTTTCTAGAAACATTGTTCAGCTGGCATTCGTAAAAATGGATGAGCATCTGGATAAATATTCAAAATTCCAAGAGCAATTCCTTTGTAGCAAAACCATCGAAACTATCGATTGTCGGAAAAAACAATCGATTGCATTTCGACTGGGAGTAACACTCGATCGATCGATTGTCGCAATCGACAATCGGCCACCTCTAAGACAAAGTCTACTCTTTGGACGAACTGGACAAAATATAAGGGGAAGTAGATACTGACGCATCTCAGAGCAAGAGGAAACGTCGAGGATAGGTCAGCCCTGCTGCAGAACAACGGAAAGTAGAGAAAAAACCCAAACCCTGGATGTGACTGGAGAAGGAGGACGGAAAGCAAAATCCTGTGCCAAACGACAACGTGAAGATCACTTACTGGAACGTGTACGGCTACAGAACCCTCTTCGAGCTAGGTATCGATACAATTAACGAGTTCTGTAAGTCTAGAGTGTATGGACTTGTAGAAACCTGGCTTTTAGAGACTCCCACTAGTATTCCACTGTTTTTAAAGGATTTCACTCATATATTTCGAAAAGCAACTAAAATCTCAAAAATGGGCAGAGGAAGGGGCGGTATCAGTTTATTCCTGCATCCCGATATAAAAGTAGTTCGCGAGCTGAGGAACACTCATTCCAACATCACTGTGCTAGCTCAGCGTCTAATTGCAAATTCAATTGCTTTATTTATTTATTTAATTGCTAATCAATTATTTTGAAAATCCCACTTAACTAACCAGACAGCATACAACTTTATGGGCCTTAGTAAATACGTACCAAAGTTTAATGAAAAATAATAACAATAATAATACTGGATAAAGATGATAATTAATATCAGTAAAAAAAGAAGAAGAAGTTGTACTATCACCACTTGCATGTTAAAAGGGTGGAAGTTTGGAGACGAAAATAAATTAATGCTCAATGAATAGGAAAAGCCAGCGTGGAAAAAGAAAAAATGTAATAACGAGTAACAATTTAATTATATGATTAGTATTTAGGTAAAATTCGAGATTGTTTCTGTATTTTGTAAAGGGCTCAGCCCTTCAGACAAATAAAACATTTATTCAACTCGCCTTCACTGGTAAGATTTCAAGGGCGGAGAGTGGCCTAGGCCTGAATGACCCGGGATGTGTAGGAGACATCCTGGGTTACACTACAAATACCCCTACCCACCACCCTGCTGTTGAATTTATACAATTTATGGATATTTTTAGAAGTTTTTACCAATTTTTGACTCCCAAATATTCACCTACTCACTTTCGGTATTATTTTCAGTAGCGAACCTTTGAAGCCGAGCATGAAACAATTTGATGGTTTCCATTTCAAGGTACGGAGAATCCGAAAATGGAATACAATATTTCTGTCATTCCCCCGTTTTGTTTTTCTTCATAGATGCCATGAACGAAAACTAATGAAATATGGTTTGTAGGTCCCGTTTGGGGTCTAGTTGGTCCGTGAAAGTCTGTGTTACTGTCAGTCATGGAGGAGCATTAGTACCTACGTCCACAGTAAGGCCCTGAAGTATGCAGCAAAAATGCTTCGTCAACATGAGAATGAAACGGTATACATCCAGCCCGCACCAGTGCTAGGGAATATCTGATAGTACTTTCGCAATTTAAACAAACACGTTGCTTCGTGAATAACAACAAAAAATAATCAATGATAGAATTCTTTAATCCACCGCTTATTTGCCCCAGAAAAGCCCTAAATCGAGTATTGGAGTCGGCCTGGCAAATACAGTTTCATAAATATGCGGTGGATTCAAGAATTCTATCATTGATTATTTGTAGTTATTCATGAAGCATAATGTTTGTTTAAATTGCGAAAGTACTATCTATCAATAAAATACAAAATAATCATCATTCTTCTAATGAAATAATATCACAGAACACCCCACTCGATTTCATACAGCCATGCGTGGTTATAATCAGATGTTCCCTAGCAGTGATGTGGGCTGGATGTATACCGTTTCATTCACACTCATGTTGACGAAGCTTTTTCGCTGCAAACTTTAGGGCCTTACTGTGAACGTACTAATGCTCCTCAGAAATGACTGACAGTAACACAGAGTTTAGCGGGCCAACTAGAACCCAAACGGGACCTACAAACCAAATTTCATCAGTTTTCGTTCATGGTAACTAAGAAAAAAAAAAAGAAAAAACAGGTGAATGACAGACATTTTTTTATTCCATTTTCGGATTCTCCGTACCTTGAAATGGAAACCACACAGTTTTTTCGTGGTCAACTTTGAAGGTTCACAATTGAAAATAATGAACCTTAGTAAGTGAGTAGGCAAATTTTTTGGGAATCAAAAATTGGTAAATACTGCTAAAAATTGCCATAAATTGGTAAGGGTGGAGGCCCAGGCCACTCTCCGCCCTTGAAATCTTACCAGTGAAGGCGAGTTACACCACCGAAACATATCACCTCTACCAAAGCACATCCACGGGTTGTACATTACGATTATGGTTAAGAGGCATAAAACCCCTGTTACCAATTTGATAATGCATTGGTAGGATAACCACGGCCTCACTGGATTATTCAGTAGCTACTCAGTTCAACGGAGCTCAAGTAGCTCTCGTGATTTCTTTTTTCAGAAAGTACCCACTCCGGCAAATATGAGCGTAATTTTAGTTTCCCAAGATGAGCCAATCTGCACCTTCTGTAGACACGAGTAGGCGGCTACGCGAAGATGATTGACAGGGCCGCTTTAGTGTATGGCTGCTAATGACTAACATCAGACCAACTGAGGGACTTGCAGACTTCAAATCAACTACTTACCTGCAGCCTCGTTCGTGAGCCAATTTCTTAACCTACTCACTCAGATAGTTGCTCTCTGGTAAAATGAAAACAACTTGTAATTTAAAAGCGCGTATTTGCTGTAGGTTGGCCATACATCTGAAGCAACTTTTACGATGGTGCCATGAAAGTTGCTGCAGGAAGACAGTGGCGTGCAAAGGGCGGGTAGATTAGTGAAACCTAGAAGTGTTTTGCACTAGTAGTACCAAGCACTTTCAAGAAGAAGCACTCTTCCTTATGTCTACACTTCGACACCTGCGTTTTTGCAATGAGATATAAAACCCCCTTTGTAGCGGGGCACACTCATCAGATTATTATAATTACCTATTAAACATTAAAACAGCGTTTACCTTCAGGCAGACAGCAAAACTTCCAGAACAACTGTCAAGCGGGCGGGTAAGTAATTAGAGTTCATACCTATAATACTAGTTAGAGGCTAGCCTATGACCAGAGCCCTTCAAATGCCATATTGCCATGGCGCCATACAAAAATGCCATATTCTGCCAATTTTTGGGAAAATGCCATGTTTGTACCATTTTTTGCCTTTTTTTCGCCAAACGCCTTCAAAAAAAATTAAAAAAAAATTGAAGTGAAAATGTCTGAACGACATGAGGTTTCTCGAACCCTGAGGCCATCATGTAGAGGGCTTACTAATGACTCTAACCCTTTAGGAATGGGGTGCAGAGGCCCCCCCTTCCAAGGGTCGCCACTCTGTCTGGTGAGGAAGCCACTCTGAAGGAAGGCTGGCTCTATGAAATACGCCCCGGCAACATCAGCTGATGTGGCGAGGACTTTTTCAAAAATCAAATACCTGCTGAGTGATCGACGGCTGGGATTTTCAATGGAAAGCGTTGCAGCACACCTGATGCTGTTATTTAATAATACTAATATTAATTAATTATTTGTAGGTATAAAGCTTTGTAAATAAAATTAATCATTTAGTATAAATAACTTGTATGTTGTGATATTATCCTCTCAGAATAGCTGGGGTGGTCGGAGAGGGTTGAAAAATAAGTGCCATATTGAGACAAATAAGTGCCATATTTGGGCCAAAATAAGTGCCATATTGCCATATTTTTTAGGGCCCTATTTCACAAAAATAAGTGCCATATTGTGAAGGGCTCTGCTTATGATGTATGACGGCAGGTCGATGAAATACGAATGGATCTATAGGCAGATTTTTCCACATACCACCCAACGTCAGTTCGTTTTGAATTGCCCCGCCACAAGATATGGCGATTAAAAAAATTGAAGTGTGGTCAGACTGACGAGAATAAAAACTTTGATTTTGTAGGACATATAAAAATATTCCTCCTAGCGTGGAATACAAGAGAAGGAAACAAAATTGAAAACAACTGCAAGAATGTTTTGTGATTGAGATACCTAATCAGGCCAGTGTGAATGGGGCAATCTGAAGAGTGACCCCCCCCCCCCCCCCCCAACTATATTCTATTTCTGTCTGTCCGCCGTACGCCGTACTTCGCATTTTTCTTAGTTACCATGAACAACAATTAATGAAATTTGGTTTGCAGGTCCCGTTTGGGTTCTAGTTGGTCCGCGAAGCTCGGCGTTATTGTCACTCATCTCTAACGGGTGAAAAATAGGGGTTGAAATATTCAGAACGCTGTAGCTCGAAAACTTTCAATAGAAGGGTATGGTTTTTTTACGTTTTGAAATTGGTCTTGATCCAAAGAGTTTTTTGAGACCACCCGGAGCATTGTACGACCAGCCGTTCGTTTGCACCGAAAAGCTTCGTCAACATGATCGTGAATCAAACGGTATAAATGCGGCCCAGATGTCATCGCCAGGGAGCACCGGATTTTGTTGGCAGGTACTTTTGCAACTTGAACAAACGTTGAAGTATTATTGGGTAAATTATTACACAACGGTAAAGTACTAAACAACGGTAAATTACACACCAGTTTACTATAATACTATATACGCAGAAGGGGCATCTATACAGGTAAAGAAATGATTACACAACGGTTTATTATTTAGCTTATCCTTTATGAATGACAACAAATAATTATTAATGATTGAATTATTGAATCCCGCGTGTTGTAGTAATATACCGGTTCAGTCGCATTTGGCACGGCACACGGCACGGCACGGGCTAAACCAATCAAAGGCTAGGACGAGCTCAGAGGGAGAGGTGGCGGGGTGGGGGGGCTGCAGCGGGGGGACCAAGCTAAGGAGGGGGAGGGGTGGGGAGGGGTCAGGCGACGTTTTGTTCAAACTGTCACTCAACTCGGCTATCAAGGTCGTTTTCAAGTTAATCAGCTCTCCTCTCAGATATTTCAAGGTCACGGTTCCGACAGAGGGTCGGCAATCTTGCGGTTTTTAGCATCGTAGGTACCGAGCAATTTTCGATAAAATAACGTTTTTTAATCCAAACAACATGTACCATTGTTGAGGTTCCATCAAGTTTATTATTTTCATGTAAGACTAACGTTGTCTACTGTTGGGAAATATCCATCGATCGTAAATATTCTACAGGGGTTAAAGAATAAACGGAACATGAGAAACATGTTCTTCTTGTTTTTTTTTTTAAATGCCCCTCAGGCCTTTTTTTCTTTTTTTTACTTAAAATTACCTATTTTTCTTATTTACTTGGAATTAGAATTAGTATAGTAATTTTTCGAATGAAATGCGAGGTGGGTCCTATATGTCCTATATGTCAGAAAATATATAAATAAAAATAAAAAATTATTAAGTTATAAGATGTTAATAAATACGTTCCTTGAAGAAGAAAGACCCATTAATAAGGCATTATTACCCGCGTTTGTAAGCTGGTATACCACTAACCATGAATAATGAAAACTATCTCCTAATAAAGGTTCGTGATAAAGTTTCCTACGGCATTTATCGATTAAGGAAAAAAATACCGATGGAAGATAACAAATCATTTCATGACTATTGTATGAGGTATATCAATAACGAGAAATATAATAATGAAAAATATAAAGTTTCCTAATAATAAAGTTTCCTATTTCCATGAAAAAAATGTCAGTAATGGATGGGGTGAAGCAAAAGAGCTATGAAAACAGTTCAATTTTCATCACTATTTATTCACATATTGGATGGCAAACATCTGTGGTGTAATGCTGAATATTCTGTATGTAGCTCATTACAATAAACGCGCTGAACTATATTCCCGCATCTTTTGTGATTGAAGAATCCTCTAAGTACTGGAGTTTCTCCCGACCATGATGATGATGATGTTTCAAATGTTTTGAAGCGAGGAAACGTCTAGTTGGTCAGGTTCCGTATAAAACCCCGCTATCTGAATCATATCTAGTGGGGGTTGACTCGCAGTGCTGGCTCCCAAATCATGATGGACTCCACTCACAGCTGTCAAGTCTCTCATTTTATCCATAACACAGTTTATAGTTGGAATCAGAGTGATCAAACTGGACGTGGCCTTTGCACTTAATGTGATAGTAGAAGGCTCAGTATGTAGGAGACGATCCAGCCAGTTCGGATGGTAACTTAGTATCAAATGCTGTTGCGGAGTACTACACGCAGACATGTGTGTTCCATGAAAAAACGTAGCATCAATTTTACGATCTGCTTGCTGCAGCTTCTCACTGAACAGTTCCCAGTCATCAATAGAAATGTAGAACGCCACCCCACGAGGTCTTCTTATCACAATCACAATTGTAGTCAAGTCAGACAGACCAACGATCAACTGTAGATTTTTCGCGCTATCAATGTTGAATGTACTGGAGAGCATTAACGAGCCCATGATGATGGCGATGGCGATTGTATACTAGTGGCTTACTCTCGCTGACCCGTGTTTTTATAATCAACCATCCCGTCCCCATTGCTGTCAATAGCAAATTATTTTCTTATTTCTTAGCTTCATAGTGTTTATTTGCGTAAGATATCGTAACATAATCTTGAGGTGAATTGGCCTCCCCGGTGCCAAGTAGACGATATGTTCCAAAATGTAGAGTTCGAGTTTTATCATTTCTTACGAAGGGGAGTGAGCCTAGTGTAACAACATCTGACGTATTTATTGGAGGTTTCACATTAATCAATCGTTTTTCATTAAAATCAACTACATTAGGCTTGGCTGATATAATATGATTTTTCTTTATTAGTTCCTCTAATGCTGAATCCAGTTCCTTTACAATTATTTCGCTCACCAACTCGTTCAAAATATTTGACTCCGTAGAGCGAGGAGACAATTTCATGGGTTGAGATCCAAATCTGCTGATCGCTGACATGATAATGGTTATCAAGTGATTATGTTCAACTCTTTTAATTCTTCAATTAAGGAAAATATTTCAGGGTCGTGAGAAGTATTTCCTGCTTGTTTTGAAGCAAGCAACAGACGTAGGCGATCGACTAATTCGTTAGGATCATCAAAGTAGACGTATCGTGGTCGTTCATTCACTACTCGAATAAATCCTTTTCCAGTCTTTTTAATTGCGAGTAAGTCCTTTAGTAGATACTTATACTTGTACCCGCTCACATTGTACGGTCTCAATCTTGAATAACCCTGTCGAGCAACATCACTGTGCACGATCAAATCTCTGTAGTTTGCACGATCAATGGCGGTGTATGTATCTGGATCTGGCGCCTTTAGGAAAAGTAAATTGAGTAATCCTTCAGTTATTGGGTGTTTCACTTTATCGTCCAAGTAGATATAGTCACGATCAAGATGTAGCTCCCGGTTCCCTAAACTGAGAGTACCGTTTGCATTAACTTTGGGTCCATATATAGTATCCAAATCCAAGCCCTTCTTGTCTCCCGTTATTAGAGCGAGTAAGAAAGGTCTGGCAAATGAGTGAAATTGACGAAATTGTGTCTCAATTTCCCTCTCCCCTTCCGGGGTTTTACTAGCTTCCTTCAACGCATTTCTAATTAGTGTATCCCTTCTTGGTGTACTTGTAGGTGGGGGCGGTGTTGATGATACATTTTGTTGAATGGCGGGATTAGAAAAGAAAATTTGAGATCCATCTTCTTCCGTTTTGATATAATCCCCCTCCGTTTCAGGCAAACTATCTTCTTCTTCTGTGTCCATTTTTTCATTTTCTATAGCATTCTCAATCGGTGGCTGAGGAGATATCTTTTTACGTTTAATGCGCTTACGTTTCACCAAAAAACGTGGGCGGATATTGGTGCTGGCGATGGTTGGTGCAGGTGGATTAATCGTAGTAGGAGGGTGAACAACCTCTTTAAACAGATCTTTCAAAGGATCTAAAGCCATGTTCGTTTCAATTTTCCCCTGTTTCAGCAGTTTATATTTTTCCTTTACCGCTTTTTGCGCTTTTACTAGACGGGCTGTGACATGTTTCACCTCCTCCAATTTCATTTTGACTGATCTACTAAGTTGCTCCGGGGTAATATATATACATCAAATCCCATTCGATAGCGACCATCATTCATGGCTCTGTCCAGGTCTACTAATAAAAAGCTATTTTTCGCCCAACACCGCGAACACATAGTTTTAAATTGTTCAAAATCTAAATCCCCCTGTATATGATCGTCATAAATATGACGTAAATTCAGTATATCCATTTTGAAAAGCGCAATCATAGTAAGGTTGATCCTAATCAAATTTTTAGGCACTAAAACGTAACTATGTGTGCAGAAAAATATGTCGAGTGCAAAATGACGAGACATGGCGAAATATTCTCTCAAAATCTTATAGTCTTCCGTTATAATATCGTCGAATATTACGATAGAATGAGGTTTTATTGCATCTGGTCTCAATAGTTCTACTTGACCATCCTCTGTTGAAGAACCATAAGCGTAATATCCAATGGCAGGTGCAAGGGGCTCCAAAACTCTTCTTAAAAATTGATACTTTTCCTGATTCAACGTTCGTGAAAACAAGTAGACGTTTTCAAACCTCAATCCATTTGGATGTAATAACAAAGAAAGAATGGTGCACGATTTTCCAGAGCCGGATGGCCCGCAAATAAGTCCTCTTATCGGATTTTTCCCAAACAATGAACCATGGGGTAAATAAGATTCATCGATATAACCCATTTCTTGTTTTTCCTTTTCGGCCTCATCGCTAATCTTCAGCCTTACATGCTGCTTCAAGAACCGCATTTTCTCAACTAACTTCATTATATTACAACACACGCATAAATAGGGAAGGTAAAAGAAAGAATGAACCAGTTCAATTATTAATTTCGTAAATATATGTATTACATTTTCAATATAAATACATTAGTTACGTTAATATAAATTACATTCCACGTCGAACAATACCGGATAATGGCAAATAATTAATGATTGTATCTTGGAGCATCAAACAGTAGGCAGTGGTATTGGGCGGTATTTCTTCCTTAACCTCAAAATCTATGCGAATGTCCACTACATTGTTCCCAGTACTTGATTCAACCTGATGACTGCAATCGATCACAACGATTGGGGCAAGGTTTATGAATTCATCGTAAGTTAACATTGGCTCAGACCAATCCTTGGAGTAGTATGATCGTTGAAAATCTGCGTACATTTGATACAGTATTGGCACACGTTTAGAGGAGAAATCAAGATTCATCATGCTGTAAGGAAATATCTGGGAGCCGATATGAAGTCGAAAGTTCGTCAATTGACAATGATTGAAAAGAGTTACATTTTTTTCAACATTTTTCAGTAAATTAGTTTTTAATCCAAAGATGATGTATCTAGGCTTTTCAACATCGGTACTACTTTTCAATGTCCATGAAATCGCCTTGTTCGTTGGTAAGGTTGGGTAGACGGTCAAGTTCCAACTTCGGAATCCCATAATAATAGGCTCATCTTTTTCAAGTATCGATAGTAATTCTAGTTTTTCACTATCGGAAGGCGTCACGTACGGGATATACCATACTATCTTTTTGATGGAAAGTTCAGGTGAGCCGGTTGAGGGAGTGCCAGCTGCCGCTGGCAAGCGTGGAATAATCATGTTAGCATCCGATGCCGATCTGTTGAGTACGAGTTCCATCCGAACATTTACCAAGACTTGTTGATAATCTTCAGCATAACCCATCAATGTGTTTAGTGGTACGCATGCTGAAAATGTTCCACTGTCAGAATCCACACACGGGTTCATTGCTGAAGTGGTAGATGGCATCATCCATCCAGCCTGATGAAGTCCGTTCACAGTCGATTTACTGAAGCTTGCGTACGCCTTCATGTTGGATGTTATGCCGGGGTAGTTAGTTTTATCCACGAGTTCGCCATTCACAAACAGCTTAATCTCATCAAAAGCGTGAGCGATCGCGTTCGGAGCCAAAGTGTACCGATCATATTTTGATAATGAGCCTTCTACATACAAATAACTTTTGGATGGTAGTGTATATTCACCTGGTTGTGAAAACGGAATTATAATCTCATCCGATGGATTGTACCTAGCTGAGGCATATGGCTCATGTGGGCGATATTCCAACTTGGTCAATCTCTCATCAAAATCGAGTTTTCTGTCTACGTCCAACATGTTGATGCTGCGCTGGATTGACGTTATATCCCAAACTTTTCAGAAAGTAATAGTTGGCCGATGTTAGTCGATATCCTCTCCGATTGCAGGTATCAGCTGAACTGATACTATTTTCAGCAGTCAGGTCCTTTTTATGTAGGCGTTGATGATGACGGCGGTGAAAGATCAACATGCTGTAAAGTAATAAATGGTAGAACGTTCCAACCTCTGCTTTTATACTGTCCGTCTTCTGAAATGAAGTCGGATCGATATTATCTCATCTCCAAAGTTGATCAGGTTTCCATCTTGATCGATTATTTTTACGGTAATTTCCTCAAGTTTATCACCAAGCACAGAATGATATGTTACAGATTGCGGGTTTTCTACCATTTTATAACCAGGTGCCACATTTGGAGTGAACTGATAGATGACATGTGTTGGTGTTCCATTACGAATATCACCTTGACAACAAGACGCAGATATACCAATATTTAGTACGTTGAACACATGTACAATACCCTCTGACCAATTCCATTTGTCGCTTGGTAAGTCGTCGTCTGACTTGAATCCCAGTAGTTCTGAAAATGAATCTTCATGATTGAAATCGATGCGTTTGGTGCATTTTATACCGCAACGTTGTGTGTTCAAGTTAACGAGCATTCCAAAATCGATATCTAGTTTTTTCAGTTCACTTTTCAACAGATGACGTAGGTCTGACAACTCGTATGTCCCAGTCGGAACTTTGAATATAACACCAGGATATAGGGCATATTGTTTCCCCGATGGCAATTCCATTCCGTCAACATGTCTCTTCAAGCTTACAGACCATGTTCTTTTCAGCGCCAGATCTGCTGCATAAGAAGCAGTGGATGAAGCATGTAAGACTCTACCCTTATTGAACCCTAAAGGTATCAATACAGAGTCATCACTAGTGTTGAAAAGTGTTCGGGCAGTTTTAATTATTGCATGATGGTCCGTTATCGTGACTTGCATATCCGGGAGCGCGTTTTGAAATAGGGCTGGTATATCGGAGGCGTCGAAAAATTTCCCACTGTTGTCATGTATTGGTATGCCATCATCGATCAGATATAACGAAGAATTCACACCCTCAATCAAGTTTGGTATGGAGAAATATGAGTCAAATGATATCAACCCGGCCTCCCAGTCGGATGAGTCGAGTTGAATTGGTGGAAAAAAGTCCGCATGCAACTCACTTTTTCCTCGTTCAGTGAGTGTTATTGTGAAGGAAGCCATTGATGAAGTGATGTTAACCTCACTTGTGCAATATCTTCTTATAATACTCCGAGATCGTCAAAAGAAATAAGAAACTCAAATGACCGCAAATTACGGTTTGTTTTCTAGCGTTGATTGACTGGAATTGATCGGTGTTATATAGTATAGTTCTGTGACCTCCAAAATACACTTTCCATTCGATCGGAGGTTCTAAATTACCATAACTATCGAAATAGTAAACCCTGTTTCCATCGAGCCAATACGCTGTCCAATGAGTTCCTCCCGAACCATCATCACTCCTAGCCATATTAATGATGGCACATTCAATCTGTTGAGGACCGGTGTGTGGAATATCATTTCTCATTCGCGCTCCAATAAAACCAATAATGTCTGCACTTTTGCACATGCGCTCCAAATCTATGTTTGTGAGTGGTCGATTTGGAAGCGCAATCGTTAGTTTTTTGAACTCATTCTAACCTTTAAACCTTTTCCCGTTTGCCTGTAGGGTCTAATATATAGAGCTTCTCCTTTCACGTTCCCACTGCCGTTACCAAATTTATATGGTCTGATGTACAGGCCTTGTCCAGATTTGCGAGCTTCTTCTTCTTCCATTCTCTTGTTATGTCTTATTGTTTCATTTAAATCCTCATGAGATCGTTTAGCGTCAATTACTGTTTTGGCTACTGCGGCTCCTCCCCCCACCAGGCTTCCCACAGCAGTGAGGAAAGGGAGGGCGGCTAACAAAGCTGGTAGGAAACCCCCTTTAACTTTTGGTTTACGTTGTTTGTTAGATACATTTTTCCATCTATCAACATCTACCTTATTCTTCTTCTTATTCGCTGATTTGAGGGCTGATCCCTTGGATGGTTTTTTGCGAGTTTTTAGCTTCATTGCATTCATAACTAACCAAGAAGCGACGCGCTCAGAGAGTGGTAATTGCTTGTTTCTCGCCAAATCCCAAGCACCCCACTCAAGTTGCTTATCGGCGGTGTACCGTTGACTGTCGTCCTGCGTAGTGTGATATGTGCGATCGTGATTATAGCAGAGGTTATCTAACGCGGAAATTCCACGCTGACCAAGATTATGACGCTCCTCAAAGCGAGTTCCTGGACCACAATACTGATATCCACCTGGAAGGTGTAATTCTACAGGTAGCGCGTCTATCAAACGATTTACGATGCCACGTCCTCTTTGTTTCGCCTTTACTTTCATAATGATCAGTGAATGGGATGTCGACTTCTTTATATACCGCTTTGAACAACATGAGTTGCGACTCCCGTCAAACGCCTTCAAACAACTCTATTTAACATTTTTTAATTAATAAACAGCGTACTCGATCCTTTATTACGAAACCATTTTTCGCCTAATTAATTTTAATCAAAGCCTCGTATGCCTCAATATAGCTTTTTTTTTAAGTCTCAATATAGAAAGAAAACATGGAAATTGTGGTTTTTCTCATTTTAAAAAAACTCCAATTTCAGTCCTTTTGTCCGAACGATGCATTTATATCAATTTTAGGTGCATTTCTGTTGCATAGTTGCCAAAACCATATTTAAAAAAAATGAAGTGGAATATGAACGGAACTTGTGGAAGTAGGTACCCACTATTTCACTAATTTTCAGTAAATTTGAACTTTAGAGGAAAAACTGCAGGTTCAATGAAATTTTAATTGATGAACTGTTATCATTGTTTCTACAGCAAATATACCTACTATAAGAAACGTGCATTAAATTATTAAAATTCCAATTTTTGAAAAATGAACTTTTTTTCCAATTTCAGTCCTTTTGTCCGAACGACGCATTTATATCAATTTTAGGTGTATTTCTGTTGCATAGTTGCCAAAACCATATTTAAAAAAAATGAAGTGGAATATGAACGGAACTTGTGGAAGTAGGTACCCACTATTTCACTAATTTTCAGTAAATTTGAACTTTAGAGGAAAAACTGCAGGTTCAATGAAATTTTAATTGATGAACTGTTATCATTGTTTCTACAGCAAATATACCTACTATAAGAAACGTGCATTAAATTATTAAAATTCCAATTTTTGAAAAATGAACTTTTTTTCCAATTTCAGTCCTTTTGTCCGAACGACGCATTTATATCAATTTTAGGTGTATTTCTGTTGCATAGTTGCCAAAACCATATTTAAAAAAAATGAAGTGGAATATGAACGGAACTTGTGGAAGTAGGTACCCACTATTTCACTAATTTTCAGTAAATTTGAACTTTAGAGGAAAAACTGCAGGTTCAATGAAATTTTAATTGATGAACTGTTATCATTGTTTCTACAGCAAATATACCTACTATAAGAAACGTGCATTAAATTATTAAAATTCCAATTTTTGAAAAATGAACTTTTTTTTCATGGTAACTAAGAAAAGTGGCCCGTACGGCGCACGGCGGACAGACAGAAATATTTTTATTACAGTTTTGGATTCTACATACCTTGAAACGTAAACCATCAAATTTTGAGGGTGGGTAAGAATTTTTTTTTCTTGTTCGATTCCAATGGCTCATTATTGAAAATAATAAAGCAAAATAATAAACCATTCTTTTTGAACAAACGTTTCCCTGTTTGCCTACCACCTACTTGGCCTATTAATTTTTTTCGTTGAAATTATTTCGAATATGTCAGTGGAAATATTTTTCTCTTTCAACGCTCGCGTCGTCCCGTCTAATAATTATCGAGTAAGGTTGCCCGTTTACCGCGAACTACGGCAACATTTCCGGCGTTCCCACTATCGCATTTTCTCTCTTCTCGAAACTGCGGGAACCGCGACGCTAAAAATTAAAATATTATTTCTCGGTCTCGTCGTTACACGTATGATTCACCCTCCCCTCCCCTCCCCCTCCTTAGCTTGGTCCCCCCGCTGCAGCCCCCCCACCCCGCCACCTCTCCCTCTGAGCTCGTCCTAGCCTTTGATTGGTTTAGCCCGTGCCGTGCCGTGTGCCGTGCCAAATGCGACTGAACCGGTATATTACTACAACACCCGCGCATTTGTATGAAACTTTAATTCCCGGACCGGCTCCAGTACTCCATTTAGGGCTTTCCTGGGAGGAGCTCGAGGGTATTGACCTCAGAAAACAGTGATCTACGCAAAAGGGGTAAGTATCTACACAGGTAAATCATAAGCCGTTGTGTAATAATTTGCAGCTTTTTTTAAATTGAATTGCCGGATTCTACATACCTTGAAACGTAAACCATCAAATTTTGAGGGGGAGAGGGTTAAAATTTCCGAAGGTACATTATTGAAAATAATCAACTAAAAGGTGCAGGCAAGATTTTTCCTTCGACTAATCTAATAATGAAGTGATTATAATATACGTGTAAGTAAGTGTAAGCGTAAGCGTATAAGTGTTATACTGTAGGTGTAAGTGTAAGTGTTTACCTTGGGAATCATGAAAGACTGCGGAGAAAACTTGAACGCGTCTTCAACATTAAAATACGACGAGACGGGATTCGAAGGGCGTTGAAGCTAAATAGAACCACGTCCACCGACGAACTGAAGAGATAATGATGGAGAAAGCAGCCACAATAAAGTGTTCAACAATGGGCCACTAAAAGAAGCTATTAGTTAGAAACGAAAGGGCAGGGACTTTTATGGAAACTAATAATGTGGTTTATAAACTGGTTTTTAAAAATAATGACAAAATCAGCCATCAGGAGGTACCTATTTGCTGATTTTGACAATTATGATTTTTTTTTATTCTATGAAATCAAATCAAATTTTCAGACAAGTTTTTCAGTTTATGATATCTATCTTGAACATGGTGCGTATCATGTTGACGAAACATTACGTAACGTTATCACTAAACACATTCTACTGCACTCATTTACTTTTGTTTTAAAACTTGCAATACTAGGGAGCCTCTGCTCCTTCATGTGGTTACGCCCTCCTGTTGTTCCATAGTTCTGCAACAAAACATTAACCTACGTCTGTCTCTTTTCAGATCATTTTTCTACAGATAACAATGGGTAGTGCATACTATTAAGAGTGACGTTATATTTGATGGTTGTAATGGAGCTTTTATGGATCAGAAATCACCAGAAAATATCAAAACAACAAAACAATTAAAAATCACCCATAAGCTTAACATCCCGAATTCTTTTATATGAAGGTGATATAGGCTTGAAAAGTATTTCAACTGTTGAACCAATTTTTCCTTTAAAAAAATTGAAGAAATTTCTAAGAAAAAAGTTTTTGTTGATGAAAATCGCTGAAAATAGCCAGAAACCACCATAAACCAAATTTACCGAACTGATATATGTGATGGTGACTCCAGACAGAAAAAGACTTCATTTCAATAGTACTAAATAGTAGTGTATCGCTAAAAACGTCGACCCCCAGACCCCCGGATTATAACAGTTTAGATCATGGATCAAAGCAAGGAAACATGGAACATGTTTTTCGAATAGGTACATGATAACAGAGGATGTGGAGATATGTAGAAAAACGTCTGCCAATTCGAGTAGGCACTATAGCTTCCTCACTTGAATCACATGAACGTATAAGGTAGTTGGGTAAGTTCGTTATGATGCGGGACCATCTGCGATCCAACCCGCGTGTATCCTCAAAATTTCATTTCTCTACGACTATTTTTCGCGTAGGTAGAAGCGTTATAAGGAAATGGTCAAAATTTCATGTTCGCGCATGCGTAGATCAAAGTTACATTACCAATCCAATGAATCTGATTTGGAACTACCAAAGTATTATTCCTGACCGACCCTCGAAGTTTGAACTCATTTCAACGATATTTAGGGTAGTTATGGGTGTTCCCCTTATTTCACGTTTGCGCATGCGCAGACGAAAGTTACGGTATTTATCAATGATTTTGGTATGGGACCATCTATGACTCAACCCAAACCTACCCTCGAAATTTCAGCCCACTTCGACCATTATTTCGGGTAGTTATGGGTGTTGCAAGGAATTACCACAGACAGAAAGACACGGAACCAAATATGTTCCTCGATGTCTGAAACGGAAAATGGTATTTGGAAATTTTCATTTTGGAGGACATGAACTTTTTTTTACTCAATCACGAATCCAAGGCTTCCCTACCTTCGGTGGTGAGGAAGCAAAAAAACGTCGTGGGATTTCCAAGCCTCGGACCAGCGACCTAACGCAATGTAATGTTATACACGTCGTCAGCTGCTTTCAGCGTTTTTAGGGTAGGTAGAACCCCCACGGCAGTTTTCGGGGGAGTGGGCCATGCTCTCCTCGGAGTTGGGTGGCAGGAGTGGGGTAGAGGGAGAACTGTGCGGGTGATGGGGAGGGGAGCCGAGTGTTTACATGGACTGGACGCGGACGTTTTAGAGCCTGGTTTACTCCCGTAAAAACATGTTCCATGTTAAAACAACGATTGGGGGCGAGGAAAGTTCAAATTTGTGGACGAATCAGTGTAAAATGCTCAATAGTCCAAGTAATTCGTCAATTCTCTCATTTTTTGGTCATGCTGGCATTGCTGGCTGAAACCTCTTCTTATTTTATCGTATCTTTCTTACTCATGTATCACGTAAGAACGTGATAAATCGTATCTTCTTACTCATTGATCTTCTTAGCTACGATTCGCGAAGTGGAACAAACTCAAAATGCTCTACCAAGCAGGTTCGTGAATATTTACGTACAACCCTTTGTAACTGTACCGACGATTTGTGATATCCAGTTAGAAATTTCAAATGAACGGCAATATTGTTTATCAGGAACATTTCCAACATAGAGTGGAGCAATGTGGGATGGCTCGTTGTGGCACGATCCGTAGAAAGGATGACGACTGGGAGGGGGCATAATGGGATAAACTTGGTTGCGCAAGGTGACTTGTCGAATGATTTACCGTGTGAAATGAACCATAATGCGCAGGTGCTCCGAGGTTAAGTACCTCTCCGCCTTTGAGATTTTTGGTGCGCAACTCCGTTCGAAACTATTTTTTTCCAGACCGGTAATTACTGTGGTTGCCGGCGCAGGAGGTGGTGATTCGAAAATATTTCTCTCTTCGAACGGATGAGGAACAAAGGTTACCTTGGTAAATCAACCGTAATGCAGGGGAATTCTGGTCTTATCGAGATGATGATTATTCGGTCACCTACTTAACGAATTATTACGATTGCCGATTTGATCGCCAGGAGGTGGTTCAACTTATTTGACCCTGGGCATGAGAAATTCTAGGTACTAATGCACAACAATCCACCATTTCTGTCAAGAAATATTCATCCTTGACTCCTAATAAAATCTTTAGAGAGCAAGTAGGTACTGCCATTTTTTAAATATTATTTTCAATAATGAACCTTTGAAATGGAGCATCGAAAAAATAAAAAAATAAACCCCCTCCTCAAAATTTGATGATTTCTGCTTCAAGGTCCCTACGTAGTATCCAGAAATGCAATAAAAAAATTTTCTGTCCGTCCGCAGTTTTTCTTTCTTTTCTTAATTACCATGAAAAAAAATTGACGAAATTTCGTTTCTGGTTCCCATTTGGGGTCTCGTTCGTCCGCGAAGCTCGGCGTTACTGTCAGTCATCCCTAAAGGGAAAAAATAGGGGTTGAAATTTCCAGGGCGTCGTTATCTCGAATTTTTTTAACTTTTTTAAATAACGCAAACGTGAAATAGTTGAAACGCCCATAACTACCTTAAATGTCGTTGAAATGACTTCAAACTTGGAGGGTAAATCAGGAATAGTACCTACTTTGGTACAGTTCCACATGAATTATTCGAATCGTACTGTAACTTCCTTGTAACGCTTCTACTACGTGATAAATAGTCGTAGAGAGCTAGAATTTCGAAGGCATGCACGGGTTGGATCGGGTTCTCGTATCAGAATCATTAGAATCGTACCGTAACTTTCGTCTGCGCTTGCGCAATAGTAAAAACCCTGAATCGCCTATAACTACCTTAAATATCGTTGACATGAGTTCAGACATGGAGGGTCGATCAGGAATAATACTTCGATAATTACATATGAACTTCAATGGAATTGTACAGTAACTTCCGTCGCGCATGCGCGAACATGAAATGTTTACTATTTCCTTGTAACGCTCCTTGCTATGCGAAAAATAGTCGTAGAAAGTTGGAATTTTTAGGATACACGCGGGTTGGATCGCAGAGGATCCCATATAAAAATAATTGAAATTGTGCCGTAACTTTTGTCTGCGCAAGCGCAAGCGTCAGATCCTCGCAGCGCACATAAGTACCCTGCAAATCATCGTAAAGCGGTGAAATTTGGAAGATAGATGGAGATGAGGTGTTGGATGGTTCAAATGCATTCGATCAAGATCCGAATATAACTTTCTTATACGCATGCGCAAAACGAAAAATTCTTCTTGCGTTTGTCCGTTGTCCAACCTATGCGACCTGAGTCGTTTGGTCATTAACCCGTGCATGGATACTCCACCTGTCCACTGAAAGAACCTACCCAACTATTCTATACGTTCATATGACTCAAGTGTTACTGCCTACTCGAATAGGCAGTAGTTTTTTTCATTCCGTGGATTCGCCACAAAAATATTATGGTAATCTCGAAACTACGGTGATTAGTTGATCATTTGAGGATTGGATTATCACCCAAATTCCTGACTTTCTTCATCCGCTATGACGGTACCGGAGGAAAACTATGGATATCTAGTAAGTCAAGGGGAATCGAAGTGTAAGGTCGGTCATCATCGGTTGGAGTGCCCTTGGATCGCGAGCTACTTGGACTGCAGACTCCTCAGGGTCAAGTTGAAGAGTGTGCTATCTTTGCCATTCCATGCTCCCTCGGGTATTCCGCAGGGTTCCCACATCGGCCCTCTCCTATTCCTCTTGCTAATCAACAGTACCAGTGCCCTGCTTTCAGGAGATGCATTGGCGGTCCTCATGTTTGCGGATGACCTGAAAATATTTGGTACGATCTCGTTGTCGACTGACTGCCTCCGGCTTCAGTGTGGTCTCGACGCTCTTCTGGGCTGGCGTCGGCAGAACCGCCTGTCTCTCAATCCTGAAAAGTGCACGGTCGCATCCTACACAAGATCCCGGAGTGCGTCGATAATTCATATATGACTGGGGGTGCACCTCTCGCTAGGCAGGAGCTGACGTGGGACTTGGGCGCGCTCCTGGACCTGAGGCTCTCGTTTAACCACCACGTGCAGGGCATTAAGAATGTTGGGTTTCCTGAAGAGATGCACTCGCGACTTTATCTGTGTCGAGGCTATGGTACTAAACTATATAAATCTTTGGTCCGCTCAATCGTGGAGTACACTATAGCTCAGTATGGGCCCCGTTCTATGGGGTGCACAAGGACAGGCTGGAGAGGGTCCAACGTAAACTCCGTCGTTATGTCACCTTCAAGTTGGGGATACCGGCCGATTGTGTGGATTACGCCTGGTTGTCGGCTGAATATGGCCTCCCCAGTCTGGAGGACCATAGACTGCTGGCAGATGTGGCGTTCTACCAAGCTGGCGAATTGCATGTTGGACTGCCCTGCTCTGCTTGCCAGGTTTCAACGTGCCGGGCTACATTACCCGCCACACAACACTGTTCCACGTACCCTCTACTGCCCACAGCTACATGCTCCGGCGCCCCCTCTACCGGATGCCACGTGTCGTCAATGCCTTCCTCCACAATTCTTCATTCGACTTCTTTGCCGATCCATCTTCTTCCCTCAGGCGCCATTTTTCAGCTCACCAATGCCAGTGAAGTTTGGTCGATTTTATTTTGAAATAAATTATTCATTTATTTTTTCCTGAGTTTACAACTCCTTTGCTCAACTCTTGTAAATTGGCTTAGCCATACTATAAAATAAATAAATAAATCCGCATTTGGAAATTTCCGCATTTTTATATAGTGGTGGTAGTACCTACGTTTTCTGAAAGGTCCGTGCAAGAACTGTCTGATAGATTTTATAGACACAGGTACCTAGTTAAAACTGACACGCAGCAATTACAACGTTTCACTCCATTGGGAGCCTAGTAAAACAAATCACATCAACTAACTAGGGGAGTTACCTACTTGTATTCCTATACAAACGTAAGCAAGAGGAGTTAGTACCGTGCCGTGCGGTCAAGGCGCTAGCTCGAAACCTGTGACTGTGAAGCGTGCTCAAATTATCTGGCCCAAACCTTTTCTTCACGAACACCAACCGCATCCTACTGGGCCATGGCAACACCACCTTCTTCAAGTTCCTCATGAGGAAAAACAACTCGCCCTACCGCACTAACTGCTCTGACCACGAGGAAGCTGCAGATACGGATCATCTCCTGAACCAAGTTCGTCGCCAATCGTCGCGCCTTCCTGCTTCGACGCAGCATCGACACTCCTATCCAGTCTCACCTGAAACATCGACTACAGGATATTCGTTTCCTTCGGGACATCAACCAGTCTTCTTTCTATATAACGTAATATAAAAATGAATGTATGTTTCTTGTCCTTTGTGCGCGGCCTTACAGTTCGTCCGATTAGAATGAAACTTTTTTCCAACTCATTCCTTGCACTCCCGTCATAGGCTATCGGAATCTTCCCCAAACCTACTCCTTATCGTCCAGCTGGCCGCCCTTCGCAACGGGGAAATACGCCATAAATAAGGAAATTACGTCATCGGAACAACTTTCGGAAACGATGATGGTCGAAACCGGACTGGCTGAAAAGTTATTTTCTTCCTGTTTCCAACGACACCAGAACGATTTCTTTGCGATACTAGAGTAAAAACGCTGCAAAGTCCTTGACACATGGGTTTATTATTCTATTGGACATGCCTACAGAAATGTTGGCTGTTCATTTATTGTTCCTTTCGTCCGCAGTAATCGAAATACCGATTTCTGGTGGTTTTCATTGATTTTGGCCCTTAAAAAACACGAATTAGGTACGCTCTTTTTTTTTATTTATTTTTTTTAACTACCTTTGATCATTGGTAGTGTTAATCGTCTTGATCCACTTGTTGAAACTTATTCCAGTGTCATTATAAAAACTGATGGTGATTTCAGACGATTTCCAAGGTTTTTCACTCATAAAAACATTGAAAACGATACCTCAAAAGCTCATGTTACTACCATGTTACCACAACACAAAACTACAGAAACGTTGGCTGTTTATTTATTGTTTCTTTCATATAAAATAATTGAAATAGCTACACTGAGAAAAAAAAGGGGGGTGTTTTCTATCAAAACTGATAGATGGTATCTATCATCAGGAACCAATAGAGTACCGATAGTGTGTGATAGTCTATTGGGCCGAATTTCGGCCCAATAAATGAAAGGCCGTATGATAGATAAACACTATCAGTACTCTATTGGTTCCTGAAGATAGTGTCCCATCTATCAAATTGTAGGCTCGGTTTGGGACGGTAATTCATAGGGTTTTGATAGGGTATTTTGATAGGGTTGTGGCCATTTTTTGATAGATATACCTCCATCTATCAGTTATGATAGTGTTAATCTATCAGAAAACTATCGTTTCCTATCAAAAGACTATCATTTCCTATCAGTACTCTGCCATTCATTACAGGCAAAATCTATCGGAAACCTATCTGTTTCTATCAAAAAGCTATCATTTGCTTTCAGTACACTTTCATCATATCTATCAAAAGACTATCGTGTCCTATCAAAAATCTATCACTTGCTATCAGTACACTTTCACCAATATCTATCAAAAGACTATCGTTTCCTATCAGTACACTTTCATCAATATAATATCGAAAGACTATCGTTCCCTATCAAAACCCTATAGTTAACTATCAGTACACTTTCAGCCATATCTATCAAAAGACTATCGTTTCCTATAAAAACCCTATCGTTTCCTATCATTAGTCTTTCATCCACATCTATCGAAATACTATCGTTTCCTATCAAAACCCTATCGTTTCCCATCAGTACTCTTTCATCCATATCTATCGAAATACTATCGTTTCCTATCAAAACCCGATCGTTTCCCATCAGTACTCTTTCATCCACATCTATCGAAATACTATAGTTTCCCATCAAAACCCTATCGTTTCCCATCAGTACTCTTTCATCCACACCTATCGAAATACTATCGTTTCCTATAAAAACCCTATCGTTTCCTATCAGTACTCTTTCATCCATATCTATCGAAAGACTATCGTTTCCTATTAAAACCCGATCGTTTCCCATCAGTACTCTTTCATCCACATCTATCGAAATACTATAGTTTCCCATCAAAACCCTATCGTTTCCCATCAGTACTCTTTCATCCACACCTATCGAAATACTATCGTTTCCTATAAAAACCCTATCGTTTCCTATCAGTACTCTTTCATCCATATCTATCGAAAGACTATCGTTCCCTATAAAAACCCTATCGTTTCCCATCAGTACTCTTTCATCCACATCTATCGAAATACTATCGTTTCCTATCAAAACCCTATCGTTTCCCATCAGTACTCTTTCATCCATATCTATCGAAATACTATCGTTCCTATCAAAACCCTATCGTTTCCCATCAGTACTCTTTCATCCACATCTATCGAAATACTATAGTTTCCCATCAAAACCCTATCGTTTCCCATCAGTACTCTTTCATCCACACCTATCGAAATACTATCGTTTCCTATAAAAACCCTATCGTTTCCCATCAGTACTCTTTCATCCACATCTATCGAAATACTATCGTTTCCTATAAAAACCCTATCGTTTCCTATCACAACCCTTTCATCCATATCTATCGAATGACTATCGTTTCCTATAAAGACCCTATCGTTTCCTATCAGTACTCTTTCATCCATATCTATCGAGAGACTATCGTTTCCTATCAAAACCCTATTGTTTCCTATCAGTACTCTTTCATCCATATCTATCGAAAGACTATCATTTCCTATCAAAACCCTATCGTTTCCTATCACTACTCTTTCATAACTTTTGATAGATGGAAGGGATAGTTGTTTGATAGAGTTCATGTATCACCTTCTGATAGATGAACTCTATCAAACATCTATCCCTTCCATCTATCAAAAGGTGATATACGACGATTTGACCACACTTTCAGTGATAGATTTGATCTATCACTGTGAAAGTGTGGTCAAATCGTCGTATATCAGAATGCTATACATGTGATAGATCGTCTTAAGGTTGAAACAATAGCGCCTTCAGGTTACTCTGAACCCCTCTTCCTTACACCAAGCAATAAGCTAGGTGTATGGCGGTGGTGGTGGGGGGATGCAGCGTAAGCTAAAGGCGCTACTATTTAAACCTAATGACGATATATCACAGGTATAGCATGCTGATGGACGAAGAGTTCACTCACAGTGACGTCACCCCTGTCAATTGAAACAAAATTGTTGAATAAATGATAGTAATAAATTAAAAAACAAGTAGGTGTAGCAAACTAGTAACTAAGAAAAAAAGGATGCAAGTAATGGTGAAAAAATTTTGAAGTTCAACACCAATTATATTTTTATGGCTTTCAAACACAAGTGTATAATAATAACATTTCGATTCAATTCGTTTCTTTGGAATATTGAATCATATATGAGAACATTTACTAATACTGCTGTTTAAAATCATACTATTTAAACAAATATGTACAGGATATTTACATATCAACATTGAAGGATTGGAGTCAATTATTTCAATATAGGTACGAAATAAATATAACAGAGTGAGCCTAATATAAAAAAATATAGTTAATGATGACGCTTTTGATTACATAAAATTCAATTTAAGTATGTGCAAAATATGTACAGAATATTTATATTTGTAACATTAAAGGATTGGAGTCAATTTCAAATAGATACGAAATAAATACAACAGAGTGAGCCTAATATAATAATATAGCTTATGATTAGATAAAATTCAATTTAAATCACTGAGTAATATTGAAATATAGGTTCCATATTTATATACAAAAGAAATAATTAGGGTTCTTAGCTCAGCCCCACAAAATATCCTCTCCCCTCCCCAAGTGTAAATACAAAATCGATTTATTTGATTATTATTATACGAAAATTATATTTTAAATTCAGTGTACCAGTGATGAAACGTTATCAAGCATATTACTTCACGAACATGCTCATGATTTTCTCTACTCACTAACGGGTGTAATAATCGCATAAAGCAATGCTTTTTTCAGACATTGGCATGATCCCCACAATCCTGGTTTCATAATTCATCTATATCTGTTTACTCAATAATTACATTGAGTAAACACTCAATTCACTGAATTTAAAATAGAATTTTCAATTAATGTAATTATTGAGTAAACAGATAGATAAATATTATGAAACCAGGATTGTGGAGATCATGCACATTTCTAACAAAAAAACATAGCTTTATACGATGATTATACCTTCTAGTGAGTAGAGAAAACAAGTGTAACTAGATTTATCTACGCCCATTTAATCTACTGACCTTTCGAAAGTAACACATCTTAGAATTCCTGGTCCTGTTCCACTCCTCCCCTTGAAAAAAATTATTAAAATCCCAGTCAGTAGATTAAATGGGCGGTAGAATTACGCATGGTGACATATTGTTTGCTGCGTACCTTATGCATGTTGTTGGGGAAGGGGAATTCGAGTTTTTCTAAATCGTACCATTTTAAAACACAAGTTGGGGTAACTTCGTAAGCGTAGAAATGTTCCGAGAAGCCAACAGTAAGGAAAACTTGGCACTCCCCAAATGCCTTATCTAAAACTGAAGAGTAAAGAATACGGTCCAATTGGACAAATAAAGGGTGGCCGTCCACAAACTTTGGGCTCAGGACATAACCAGGCTTGTAAGTTATGTTGTTAGGGGATGTAAGAGTTTTGGTTCTCTTCAAACTTACGAGTGGAGGGAGATCGAATTCTTCAATCAAGGAATTAATGGAAGTACGATCCACAGAGTAAAGAGCTCCTGGCTTGTAAGTGAGAGATGGTAACCGGCTTATTAATAATAAATTGTTCAGCTGAAGCTGAATTTTTTTACAGGCAGAGAGGGGGGTATTGACGGTGGTAGCGACAGAACGCAGAGCAGTTTTCAGAGCCCTGTGCTTTGACTCAAAACGAAGACAGGACAAGGAGAAAATGGGACCATTACGCTGCATGGAAGAGGGGTAGTGGGTGAGGAAATGCAGTTTAGGCGGAATGGCTGTGCGCTGAGATAGCTCAAGATAGGAGCTCAAGAGAGCTTCAATGACAGAGGCCAATGACTGTGTTACAGCTGAATGTACCAGCTCACATGACATTAGATCTAGAAGTTTCCTTAGCAGGAGAAAGAGCCTGTAATATGAGTGAGCTCTGTACAGCTTCCCTCTGTACTTGGGTGTTTCTACGACAACCTTCCCTTTCTTAATCACCACCAAATTGTATAGATCGTATTCCTCTACCATGTCACCAATCAGTAATCCAAAGTAGGTGACAAAAACTCTCATTTCGCTGGCAGACATTTTTGTGATTCTATCAGGGGTCATTGCAACTTGAGAGGGCCAGTTGGTTTCAGGACCAAAGTCAAACTGCTGCAATCGGTTGTGAAGTAGATTAATGGAGAATAAAGGGAGATGTTCAAGCAATCCTGCCAAAACTGTATGCATGATGTATGGACAAGCACCTTCCAGCGCGTCATGCATGTAATCTGGGCATGAATTCAAGAATAGGTCAAAACCATCAACATCATACCATACACAGCGTTCTTTGATTCCAGTTAGTTGGACATTACCCAATGACAGATCAACAGGGTAGTTTGATGAAGTCCTAAGTGTTGTAGGATCTTCCCTAAAAGGGGCAGTTTGATAATTACATCTGCAGACTCTACAACAATGCTTAGCTGAAAAACTCTCCACAAAACCACATATCTGATTTAAACCCAAGTTGTCCCCCAACAGGCAACCTAAAGCGAACTTGACCCTGACAGTTTCATGTTCGGAAACTTGGAGCTCAATACCAGTGTTTCTGAGGAAGTTCAGTTCCTCTATAACACGGCGAAAAATCTCGTTGCCAAACGTTTTTCGGTCTGAGGACTGAAAAAGCATTACCAAAAAAATGAATTTCATTTTAGAAACTAACCGAGGGGGCAATGAAGGTAGAGACATGTAAACAGCACCTAATTTACTTTTCCCCCCAGAATGGCCACTGAGTGGGTCTCCAGCCTCAAAGTCGTCGAAGAAGAGGTGAATGGGGAACCATTTACAACCATCAGCTGATGTGCCGATAGTCAGTTTCCAAGTGGACGAGTGCATAAAATGACAGACCCCAGAACTGTCAGCCATAGCAGAGATGTATTCTTCCATTTCTGCAAGTAATCCTGGGAGTTCAAATACTGACTTCAAGACTTTGCGTATTGGAATGAATTGAGCAAGTACTTGAGTAGAAGTAGGGAAATCTCTGCCTCTCCGCCTACGTACATAACCTATAGCAACAGCCTCTGGAAGAATTAGCGTCCCCAAATTATTGAAATGGCGTATACGAGAGTGGATTGTTCGAAGAGGAGTCAGGGAATGGTCAAGAATCAATTTCAGTTGATCCAGAAACTCTGTCAAACACAAGCAGTTCTTATCGTTAGCTGCAAAGTTTGACATCATTCGACTGAGTACAGTGTAAAGGACTTCCTGCTGAAAAGCAGTGAAACCGTCAACAAACTTTTGAACTGTTTTTTCAGTCATACCAGGATTTTCATGGAGAGAAGCGACAAAGATCGCCAGCTGGTTCCCAAGATACGCCTCTACATCTGCAAGACTGTGATGTGTAGGAGTAGCCCTTGCGACTTGAGGAGACTTGATGGGGGTGTATACAATCAAGGGTGAAGAAGGTGCAGGGCTCTTAATTGGGGTCCTACAGTGAGATGCCATGCCAGAGGATTTGCAAGGAGACAAAACAACATTTGGGACATGGTTGGTGTTGATATGTCTCCTCCACGTCTTATGATCATTGTATATTCGCTGGCAATTTCCGCAGTGTAATCCTCCTACATTACCCCCTACCTTTTGATACTCTACACAATCCAGGTTTATGTGGTGACACAACCCCAGCAAATCACCAAATTGGCGTTTGCAGTAATAGCACGTCAACATAATTATGAATGACAAGTCCCAATATGGAAATTACAAAAATGTTAACCACCTAATAGGATATCTTCAAGGTTGTTTTAAAGATGGTAAATATCTTTAGACTATATGGTTGGAGTTGGGGTTAAAAGGGGGTGGTACTATATTTGTAATATTTAATTGTAATTATGATATTTCATATCAGGTCAGCCTTGTACGTTTTGACTTCCTTCGAACGCTATCATTGATTTTGCCCTGAGAAGCCTGCTCTGTATCACTCAACTCCTTGTCAACCCCTTCCTCACCCTGCACCTGCTCCTCCTCCTCCCCCCACCGTTTCTCCTCCTCTTCGCCCCCTGATTGATCAGAATCCTCAGATGAACTGGATATCCTCAGTTCAGTCCTCCTAATATTTTTAGTTGTTATCCCTTGTTGAGGTGTTGATTTCGGTGGGTCACCTGATCTATCTGTCTCGGGAACTGAGAGTGCAATAAATGGGGTAGTTCTGGTGATGGGAACAGAAGTTGTAGGGTCAGATGAATGTAGCAAGTCCCCCTCAAAGAGATTCAGTGGATCATCCGCTCCCTGAGAATCGATCTCTCCAAAGCCTGTCTCTCCAACCCCCTCTTCTTCGACTCGCCCCTCACCCTCAGATTTGAATAAATCCCTGCGGGACTCTAAGTAACCACCTGGGATATACCTGTCTTCAGAAGGGATACCAAATAGATCCGTCTGTATTATATGCCAGGCTACTTGGCATGGGTTTGGGAAATTTAGTTCCAACGAAAACACAGTATAAATAAAATATGTTACTGCTTCGAACAAATCCGTGAAGTCGTACTCAAAGGGCCCCTTTTTACTCCCAACTCCAATCTTAATAGTGTATGATTGAATTGAATCCCAAGTTTGCCCTCTAGCTATCAAAAATGGCTTAATTATCTTACAAGCTTGTGCATTTAATTCACTCTCGCTTAAATGTACTTTCTTACGATCGTATTCCTTGTGGAGGTTTTGTTTTATTCCTTCCACCCTTCTTGCGATGAAGTTGTCGACGTCAGCGTCACTGGAGGCTTTAAACACAAAAATCTTGTAGCTTCTATCTAAATGTGGCTAAAGATTCTATAAGAAAAAGAATTAGTATAAAATGGGCTAAAGCAGATGCCTTCTTGACTTTCCTGCCAGCCACGTAGGGCAGCAGCAGAAGTGCCGCCTCACACTGTTTGATCGTGTCTGTAATAGGAAATAAGTAATTGGTTAAATAGATGTGGCATACAAACTGATTCAAGTTACGTGAATGGTGGGGGGCTGTATCTATGGAAAACAGCATTTTGAGCTATCAAAATGCTATTTTCAGATGAGAATGATAATGAAAATATTTCAAAGTATAAAATGGACAGCGATTGAATTTATTATTGCTCTGTTATCAATGTTCTCTAGAAAATAAGTCACCAGTTATTAGTAGGCATTGTTTCATTTGTGGTTTAAAAAAATCGATTAATATTGATTTATTTATAACCCCTTTTGTTATTCTATACCCACCTGAAGACCTGGTATGGGATAGAAAAAAAATTTTAAAAATCATACTAACAGCATGGTTTTGAAATAGAACGCTCAAAGGCATTTTCATGAATTTCGTCACTTTTGTTGAAAAGATGAATTTGCAGTAAACCGCCGATTAAAAGCAGAAGGAACATTGGAAATCTATACAGTAACGATACACTACTTACGTACTATACGTTATTATCATGAAACCACAGGTGATACCTATGTTGATACATACGAACTTAGAAAAATACACTTCTTAGAATTGCAATTCACGTTTCTTTAATATAATATCTGTAGGATATTACATATATTCCAAATAAAAGTAATCAAATCGGTCCGGTCCTGGATGACTAGTTGTTGAATTTCACAGTACCTACATATTGCCAACGGTTGCAAGTAGCATCGAAGAGCCAATCAACAGATTAATATGCAACATTTCAACGAACCTCCGCTTTTGACAGCTTGATTGTAGCAATCAATGTGAACCCAGGCGTTTGCCTGGGTGGCCCCTGCCCTCCTCGAAGGGAAGTTTTCCACGGCTTTTTGCACAATTTTTTTCCGCACGTTCGACAGGTTATAAAAGAACAGCCCCTCCTGGAATTGGGGATGGAGAGTAATGAAGTCTTCTTGAACCTGAAAGTAGGTATGATAAATAAATATTCATATACCTATGATACCTTGAATATCATGTGAAACGTAGGTCAGTTCTAGGATTATGACACAGGCTGTCGACTCATCAATCGTAATTATTGTTGAACTAAATTCTGCAATTTTGCTCATTAGAAACGACAGTTTTCACGATTTTAAAGACCGCGGTCAAACATGTTTTGAAATATGTTTGACCGCGATCTTTAAAATCGTGAAAAGTGTCGTTTCTAATGAGCAAAATTGCAGAATTTAGTTCAACAATAATTACGATTGATGAGTCGACAATTTCAAAACATATGGGCTGTTCGCACATGCCCCCCCCCCCCCCCCCCGTCAGTTGACAGAAAAATACCTTTAAAAATTTCGCCATAGGTACTCACCAACCGCTTTCCGTGTTTAGGGTGTCTGAGCAGAGGAAATGTTTCGAGGTAGTCCTCAAGAGGCACCCCAGCCAGCAGCCACTGGTTTCTGAGGGAAGCTGTAGACCTCCACGCTTCCAGGAAAGAAGTCCTCAGATCAACCACATCCACAGGTGTTGACTGTATCTGGGCAAGAGCAGGGTGAGACAGCACTCTATGTTCTGCGTCTGCAACGTTTTGAAACCAAAGAATATTAGCATAACGGCACATCAGGTGGAAATTCACTTTGAAGAGAAGGAAGATTAGGGACAGCGTACACATCACATGTTACCAAAAGCATATCATTACATAGTTCAAAAAATACCAACCCTTTAGCGCCGTTGAGGTGTCCGCTAAAGATGACGCTCTCCTTCGCTCTCTCCTGGATGGTTTTCTTGGCTGGGAACCTTCACCGTCACTCTCAACGGCAGTGCTCCCTCCCTCGGCAGAACCTTGGCTGTCGGACTGTGTGCTTTGAGTAGCTGGCGAGCCTTTCTTTCCGCTTTTTCTTGGAAAATTATTATATCTGTTGTAAAGTCTCCCCGACGGATGGGAGCTTTGGGGCCGCTGAACGCCTGCGAACTTGGAAGTCTGCAAACATACGACACATTGGATGGTACGATATACTGCATAGCACAGCAATAAGTTGGGGGTGGAATAAATTGGGGAAGAATAGAGGGTTCAAGTGGACGCATTTTCAGAAGATTGGGTCAAAAAGAATCGCATCAAGTTAATTCATAGCCATCGCCATATATGGTGAAATATCAATATTTACCTCTGGAGTTATGGGGTTTGGTCGTCTGAACCAAACGCTGGGGTCTTCTCCTGCAAAGCACTCTGATATGCTCACTGCCCACTCCTCAAACTCGTCGTACGTCAACTTCCACTTGCAGGAGCCTCTATCGGAAGCTACCCTCACGCAGTCTTCCTCCCACAACCTGATGAGCACCTGCCTCTCGTAGTGGTCGAGGCGAGCACAGGAAGTTTTCGTTTTCAGCAGAAGGGTAGCTGCATTGGCTTTCAGAAGTAATTTATAAATCTTGTTGCAAGGTAGACGTTTCAGCCGTTCTTTCTCTCTACAACAAGCAAAGAAGAAAAAACTGTCAGCACAAGTATTGATTATACAGCTACCTAAACAGTATTAACCATATCAATAAGTATGAGATCTAAATGTCAAATTCAGGAATGAAGAAGGGGAAGGGAATTCGCGGCTATTATTCTGACCTTAGGCCAACTTCCTGTTCTTTCGACGTAGAAGCGGGCGGAGAGGTCTGTAATGGGCTTATCCCTTCTAGGTCGTCTATTGCAATGTTCCGCAGAACCTCACTTGAGATAGATACATAATCCAGGTTTCCTGCCTGAAATTACAATGGGTTACTTGGGTTATTAAGACTCAGTTTGTTTTGTGAGAAATGTTTCTACTAAGGAACTGGCGTATTCTTTATGATTCTTGTTTTATGCTTACATTAGTCCAGTTTTTCCATGAGGAAATAAATCGGGTTTTGTGGGCAAGTTTACTGAACCCTATATCAGAGACGTGTTCTGGAGTTAATGTTCTCAGATCGTCTATAGTCTCGTATCCTTGAGCTGAAAAAGAAGGATAACGTCATAATTATGTAAAATTACGTCAAGAACATCAGGAAATCGATGAACTTATCCCACAAACTTCTGTCATAATCAGTGTACAGCCGATCCCGATAAGTAAAGTCAACAAAAACCACCAGGGGGGGGGGGGATGACGGGCATTGCATTTTTGGAATCTACGCACCTTGAAACGGAAAAGAAAAAAATTTGAGCGGGTGTTATACAAATTTTTTGCTGAGCGAATACATAGGTGTATTATTCACAGAATAATAAACCAAAAGTACATAGTGCATGACTAACAGGATTTGGAGACGGATTTACGTAATTTTTTACGCTGAATCTAATGGTGACATACCCAGACCTTCCTAGAAACGTCGCTCGTCTGTCGGTGGGATTGTATGCGAAAAAACGCGTGTTAAACAGAGTGAGGTTTGTTTCTGTTGTTTGTAGTGAATAGAGAGTGTGTTTTCGAATAGAGTCTGGGCATGTCACCATTAGATTCAGCGTAAAAAATTAGAAAACCCGCCTCCAAATCCTGTTAGTCATGCAGTTCTTTTTTCCCCAAGAAAAAACCCCTCAAATGTGCCTGAAAACACACGTTTTTTCGCATAAAAACTAAATTCTCTCGAAAACGTTCCTTCTAAAAAATAAAAACTGACTATACTGTTCGAACGCTGAGGCTTTTGCGCATTTTTTAGGCTTACAGGCTATAACTTATCACCAGAATTATGGGGGACTAATGAGCGTTTGAAAAACAGGCAGTTTTCAAGATTTGACGAAATTAACTTTTCGGGCTCATTGTTCACCCTCAAGTTCTCTTCAAAAAATTATTGTTAGAGGCTCAAAAGACGGGAAATTTAACGCCCTTTCCAACGGTGTACTCAGATTTGGTTTTACTTTTCATATTAGGGGAGTTATGGCCTTTTCAGTGACCAAAGGTCGAAAACTCGAAAAAAATCTTAACAGTGAAAAAACTCAGGTTTTTAGTGGCTTACAAAAAAACTTTATAGAACACTTTTTGTTGGAAATTAGTTGTAGAACACGTGGTTAAAGTTTTTCGGATCATAAGTGAGACACCGTGTATTAGGTTGGTCATTGAAAATTCAAAGCAATTTTTTTTTTAATCACTAAAACATTTAAGGAAAAGGCACATTACAGGTGATGGATATTGTTGTATACACCTATAACAAATTATTTTAAAAGAAATGAGAACAATCGAAGTATGACTGAATAAACAGAGGCGGGTGGTTGGTTGATCACATGCTAAGAATAACTATCAATGTTGCTTCACATTGTAATGATGTATAATAAAATGTGGCGATTCTAATAATAATAATTTATTACATTCCCAGATGTTTCTAGTAAAAATTAATAGCCATTTTTCATCAAACATGCGGAAGACCTGGGATAACACGAAAAACTGCAGTCATGTAGCATGGCTTAATGAGCGAATTTTCAAAGGAATAGTCTGGGAAATTGAGGCTGACTTGGCACTTGTTGAGACCAGAGTGGCACGTCTTGCACAAAAATTATGTTAACAAAAATCATTTTTGGGAAAAAATTAAAGTGTACCTATATCGTCGGGTGAGAGGTAAAAGTGAACAAGTAACATTTTTTTCGGAAAATAATGTTTTTAGTTATTCCGGTGCTAGGGAACGTTATCGTCTCCCAAATAGGTTAAAATGTTGAATCAATTCGTCGAATCGATAAAAAATTCCAAAAAAAGTTTTACCTTAACGAAACAAAACGTCTTCAGTGAACAAATGACATTTATACGGATTTACCTGAAGGAAAAATATGGAAAGAACTCAACCCTACAGTCTGGTAAAAGTTATCAAGTACCTACCATGTGTACATTTTTACTTATATGCACGGGGGAAGTATTCATTCAAATAAAAATGTACAAGTGGGAGCTATTAACTTTTGCCACAATTGAAGATTGAACACGGATTCATTTCGTTCAGGTAAAAACGTACAAATGTCATTAGTTCATTTTTACTTATAAACTGAATGTGAATTTGGCAATTATTCATTCAAATAGAAATGTACAAGTGGGAGTTGTTCATTTTTACCAAATTAAAGCAAAGGGTTCATTTTGTTCAGGTAAAAATGAACAAACGGCATATGTAACTAGGGTGATCTAAAGTCAATGCCGCGTTTGCTCAGGGACAACTGATAAAGTGCTTGAAACCTAATAGAGGCTTTTGTTTCTGCTGGACTGAAAATAACGGAATTGAGAAGGTGAGAAAACAATGATTTACCAGATTAAATAGATAGAATAGGTAGTATTTTTTTCGAGTTTTAGTGATGTGAACAACTGCTGAGCATTCACTATGTGTTTCGAGGTAAAAATTAACAAGTCCAGTTTCTCTTTAGTTTTTTAAATAACTTCAATTTAAGATTACTATTGGAAATATTATCACCTCATATGAACAGAAGATGGTATTAACGAAAGAAAAAATCATGTTAGACGAGGAAATGTACTGAGGAAACCTGGTACTGGCCCGATTTCAAAAATGACCAAAAATTCAGATGGCTCTCCTGTAAAATTTGTCAAATGCTACTTGTTCAATTTCACCTCTGACCCGACGATTATATAACAAATTTTGGATGACAAATTTTTCTAGTTCAATTTTAATATAAACAAATTTTGGAGGGTTTTCCGGTGCACTCCCTGTATCTCTGAAATTTTGGAACAAGCCAAATACCTAGTTGTTACATTTTTCTTGGAAAATTCGATAAAATTTAGAAGTTGTGGGATAAAAAAAACATCGATAGATACATATCCCTACTTGAAGAGCATGCTCATACAACATTTCATCGACATTTGAGACCGAGTAGGAGTGGTGGGGGGGGGGGGGGGGGGACTCAAAATTAAATTAAAAATGCCTCATCAGGTAGTCAACGTGATAACGCTGAATAAAAATAAAGACAAAACCAGTCAGAACAATTGGAAAGAGAGTCGTACTATACTCAAATGTAGGATAACGAACATACTTAAACCTACATTGAGACTACTTCTTGTTATTGCAATTTTCAAAGTTATCTTAAACTGATGAGGTATGCCATGCATCCTTGCGTAATCCAGCCAGTGAAAAAGATGCCAAAATTGAGGAAACTAACACTTTTCAATAGCAACAGAGCTTGAATAATTTCAGAATAAATGAACTAAAACGAGGGTATTCCTTGTAATAAGCTCTGTGGCCGGGCAGAAAAACTGGGAACGAGAAGGGAAAGTGTGCGTAACGGCTTCTCTAACGCCCTATGTATCCGTCTGCGCCTTTCCCGCCACTTGGGAGAACGGTTGATTTAACCCCAAACATTGCTAGGTAGTCGCCCCCCCTCCCCCCAACCAAATAAAGCCCATGATAAAAGAAATCATGCATTATGCTTCAGCAGGTAATTTACCCCTACACCAGATGTGAAGAAAAAGAAAACATGCATTATGCTACAGCAGGTAATTTACCCCTACACCAGATGTGAAGACATCTGGCTATACCTATATTAAGCACCTATCTACCAAAGTCAACATCAACCTGAATAACAACAAAAAAGTCTTCGACAAATCCGTACCAACCACATTTTTGAAATTAAATTTACCTTTTTTTTTTAAATGTTACCCACTTTCTCATTAGTTTCCCCAGGAACTTTACTGTAATTTAAACTGTAAATTCACATTCTAGCAAGCAAAATTCACGAAGAAATGATTAAAGTGTGGCTTTCTTCAAGGTATCTACTTCCAGTTTTCATGAAATAAAGTTGAACAAGTTGAAGGAAATGTTTGGTAATAGTAGGTATACCAGAAAATGTTGAAATCTCGATGAACTTGAGGTGTTTTTGACAATTTGGTGGGGTACTTACATATGATTTTCTCGATTGCCTCTTCAGGCAGATGCCAACTTATGAGCAAGTCACGCACTTCACTAGCCTGGGACATTGCTACAAAGCAAAAACCACACCGTGCGTATATATGGTGCAATATGTACTCACAATATTCCACTGGTATATGGAGGTTTGGAAACCCAAAGAAAACACAAAACCAACTCGTTAAGACTGACTGGAATCTGGTGTGAATCGAATGAAGAAGAAGACTGACACAACTTGCACAACTGCTGAGAGAGCACTGATACTGGTTGGCAGCGCTTGCTCATTATATAGGGTCAGTCCCCTCCTCCGCCTAAGCTGATAGAGGTATGATAGTGTGCAGGGTCTTACTCTATCAAAACACTATGAGAAAACTATCATAGTATAGGGTATTGAAAGTGTGCAACTCTGTTGCACACAAATTTCAACACTTTTCACATTAGCAAACGCTGACCCAGATCCATCCTGACTTTCTAAGGGTCGGGGCGTTAGTTTCTCAATATTTTCCATTACACAAACCATAAATAAATGTAGTTATGCTACCTGAAATCACCTTCAAGCACATATGTCCACATTTCCATAGGAATATCAAGGGTTCCACTCAAAACCACCAAAACCTACCTATATAACAATACAAAAATTTGATGTTCAGATATAAATTATCAAATCCAAAAGAAACTCTTTCAGACACTATCAACCGAAGGCTATCAAAACCCTATCAGCTCACTATGAGTTCTCCATCAAAAGACTATCAACAACCTATCAGAACACTATCAGGCAATGGTGTATCTATCAAAAACCTATCACATGGTATCCTCCGATAGACCAGCACTACTGGATTTTTGATAGAGACACCTCTTCATAATGTTTCTGGATGGTTAGGGGTAGGATTGGTTCCAAACCGTTGGAATGTTCCTAAAATTTCGTGTGATGATACCCGGAGTGCGAAATTTGATTTTCGAATATAAATTAGCAAATCCGAAAGAAACTCTTTCAAACACTATCAACCAAGGGCTATCAAAACTCTATCAGTTCACTATGAGTTCTCCATCAAAATACTATCAACAACCTATCAGAACGCTATCAGGCGATGGTGTATCTATCAAAAACCTATCACAAGTTATCCTGTGATAGACCAGCACTACAGGGTTTTTGATAGAGACACCCCTTCATGCATCACATGTATTGAAAGTGTACAACTCTGTGCACTATTATCATCTATAAGAACACCATAACTGTAAATAATTTTTGAAGAAATAGATTTATCTCTCACTTACCTCATCCATTGCCACACTACTGGATCATGTGAGGGAAGTCTTCATTGGACTGGCACAAAAATGAGAAGGAAATCACGAACACAAATTTCAACACTTTTCACATAAGCAAACGATGATCCAGATCCATCCTGACTTTCTATGGGTCGGCGCGTTAGTTTCTCTATATTTTCCATCACACAAACCATAAATAAATGTAGTTATGCTACCTGAAATCACCTTCAAGCACATATGTCCACATTTCTGCAGGAATATCAAGTTTTCCACTCAAAACCACCAAAACCTACCTATATAAAAATACAAAAATTCGATGTTCAGATATAAATTATCAAATCCAAAAGGAACTCTTTCAGACACTATCAACCGAAGGCTATCAAAACCCTATCAGTTCACTATGAGTTCTCCATCAAAATACTATCAACAACCTATCAGAACACTATCAGGGAATGGTGTATCTATCAAAAACCTATCACAAGTTATCCTGTGATAGACCAGCACTACAGGGTTTTTGATAGAGACACCCCTTCATGCATCACATGTATTGAAAGTGTGCAACTCTGTGCACTATTATCATCTATAAGAACACCATAACTGTAGATAATTTTTGAAGAAATAGATTTATCTCTCACTTACCTCATCCATTGCCACACTACTGGATCATGTGAGGGAAATTTTCATTGGAAGGCACAAAAATGAGAAGGAAATCACGAACACAAATTTCAACACTTTTCACATTAGCAAACGCTGACCCAGATCCATCCTGACTTTCTATGGGTCGGCGCGTTAGTTTCTCTATATTTTCCATCACACAAACCATAAATAAATGTAGTTATGCTACCTGAAATCACCTTCAAGCACATATGTCCACATTTCTGCAGGAATATCAAGTTTTCCACTCAAAACCACCAAAACCTACCTATATAACAATACAAAAATTCGATGTTCAGATATAAATTATCAAATCCAAAAGAAACCCTTTAAGACACTATCAACCGAAGGCTATCAAAACCCTATCAGTTCACTATGAGTTCTCCATCAAAAGACTATCAACAACCTATCAGAACTCTATCAGGCAATGGCGTATCTATCAAAAACCTATCACAAGTTATCCTGTGATAGACCAGCACTACAGGAGTTTTGATAGAGACACCTCTTCATATAATGAAATTTAAATTTTACATACCTCCATCCTGTTTGTCATACTTTAACGCTTTCTCAACCAAGTTATGGACGTACAGATTGGTTTCAACTTTCTTTAATGTTTCTGGATGGTTAGGGGTAGGATTGGTTCCAAACCGTTGCTGAAATGTTCCTGAGATGTTCCTAAAATTTCATGTGATGATACCTGGAGTGCGAAATTTCATATTCGGATATAAATTCTTTCAAACACTATCAACCAATGGCTATCAAAACCCTATCAGTTCACTATGAGTTCTCCATCAAGACTATCAACAACCTATCAGAACACTGTCAGGCAATGGTGTATCTATCAAAAACCTATAACAAGTTATCCTCCGATAGACCAGCACTACAGGATTTTTTATAGAGACACCCCTTCATGCATCACATGTATTGAAAGTGTGCAACTCTGTGCACTATTATCATCTATAAGAACACCATAACTGTAGATAATTTTTGAAGAAATATATTTATCTCTCTCTTAACTCATCCATTGCCACAGTACTGGATCATGTGAGGGAAATCTTCATTGGAGTGGGACGAAAATGAGAAGGAAATCATGAACACAAATTTCAACACTTTTCACATTAGCAAACGGTAACCCACATCTATCCTGACTTTCTATGGGTCGGGGCGTTAGCTTCTCTATATTTTCCATCACATAAACCATAAATAAATGTAGTTATTCTACCTGAAATCACCTTCAAGCACATATCTATGTCCACATTTCTATAGGAATATCAAGTGTTCCACTCAAAACCGCCAAACTCCACAACCTCCAAAAGAAACTCTTTCAGACACTATCAACTGAAGGCTATCAAAACCCTGTCAGTTCACTATGAGTTCTCCATCAAAAGACTATCAACACCCTATCAGAACGGTATCAGGCAATGGCGTATCTATCAAAAACCTATCACAAGTTATCCTGTGATAGACCAGCACTACAGGATTTTTGATAGAGACACCCCTTAATGTATCACAATTTAAATTTTACAACATCTCTACCCCATTTTTCGTACTTCTCAACACTTCTTTGACCATAATATACAGCACATACAGATTTGAAAATTGGGAAATAATAATACATTTCACACTTTCAAACTTTTTGAAACAATCTGGGTTCGAAGAGGAACTTCTGTAATATCCCGCTCAAAATGTTCTCTCTTCTCAACATTAATTGTTCAGTTTCACTTGTTTTCACTGGTCATGCACTGGAGAGTTAGGTTCTCATAACTGCCCATGAAATAAGCTATTTATAAATAAACTTCTTTCGACAATTCGATGTTCAGATATAAATTATCAAATCCGAAAGATAGTCTTTCAAACACTATCAACCGAAGGCTATCAAAACTCTATCAGTTCACTATGAGTTCTCCATCAAAAGACTATCAACAACCTATCAGAACACTATCAGGCAATGGCGCAGCTATCAAAAACCTATAACAAGTTATCCTCCGATAGACCAGCACTACAGGATTTTTGATAGAGACACCTGTTCATATAATGAAATTTAAATTTTACATACCTCCACCCTGTTTGTCATACTTTAACGCTTTCTCATCCAAGTTACGGACATACAGATCGGTTTCAACTTTCTTCAATGTTTCGGGATGGTTAGGGATAGGACTGGTTCCAAACCATTGATACGTACCTAAACCTTCGTGTGATGATACCTGGAGTGCAAAATTTGATATTCGGATATAAATCAGCAAATCCGAATGAAACTTTTTCAAATACTACCTAGGGCTATCAAAACCCTATCAGTTCACCATGAGTTCTCCATCAAAAGACTATCAACAACGTATCAGGACGCTATCAGACAATGGCGTATCTATCAAAAACCTATCACAAGTTATCTTTTGGTAGACCTGCACTACAGGATTTTTGATAGAGGCACTCCTTCATATAATGAAATTTAAATTTTACATACCTCCACCCTGTTTGTCATACTTTAACGCTTTCTCAACCAAGTTACGGACATACAGATCGGTTTCAACTTTCTTCAATGTTTCGGGATGGTTAGGGGTAGGACTGGTAGGACATTTATAGCATTTATAGCGATAGTGTTTTCATGGTATGTATGCCCATCATTTTGGTAGTTCGAAATATTTCCATCTATCATCTTCCAACAGGGATAGTGTTTTCATGGTATCAGAGCTGATCATTTGATGGTATGAATTATTTTTATCTATCATTCTCATCTAATGATAGCGTTTTGATAGTAACCATGTTGAGTTTTTAATAGAAGTGAAAAATGCCATCTATCATACTCATCCAATGATAGCCTTTTGATAGAACTGTGTCTGTAAAAACGCTATCATTACGCTATAAGAACACTATCACCTTCTTCACCAGTCTCAAAAAAAAAAAAAATCCTAACCCCCCCCCCCCCCCCACTGGAGGAGTTGGGATTTTTGCAGTGCCACATTTATAGCATGAAGGCTGTTGATTTCATCAAATGGAATATTTCTATCATTCTCCACTGAAGAGAATGTTCTAAAAAGGCTGATCATTTAATAGGGTGAAATATTCCCATCTATATTTTCCAATGATAGATGATTTCTATGATTTTCCAATAATTTTGTTTGGAATATTCCTATCTACCGTTTTCCAACTAGGGTAGTTTTTTCACGGTGTCAAAGCTGATCATTTAGTAGTTTGAAATATTTTCATCTATTATTCTCATTTAATGGAAGCGTTTTGATAGTAACCATGTTGAGTTTTTAATAGAAGTGAAAAATGCCATCTATCATACTCATCCAATGATAGCCTTTTGATAGAACTGTGTCTGTAAAAACGCTATTACAACGCTATCATTACCCTATAAGAACACTATCACCTTCTTCACTAGTCTCAAAAAAAAAAAAAGAAATCCCAACCCCCCCCCCCCCCCCCACTGTAGGATTTGGGATTTTTGCAGTGCCACATTTATAGCATGAAGGCTGTTGATTTCATCAAATGGAATATTTCTATCATTCTCCACTGAAGAGAATGTTCTAAAAAGGCTGATCATTTAATAGGGTGAAATATTCCCATCTATATTTTCCAATGATAGATGATTTCTATGATTTTCCAATAATTTTGTTTGGAATATTCCTATCTACCGTTTTCCAACTAGGGTAGTTTTTTCACGGTGTCAAAGCTGATCATTTAGTAGTTTGAAATATTTTCATCTATTATTCTCATTTAATGGAAGAGTTTTGATAGTAACCATGTTGAGTTTTTAATAGAAGTGAAAAATGCCATCTATCATACTCATCCAATGATAGCCTTTTGATAGAACTGTGTCTGTAAAAACGCTATTACAACGCTATCATTACCCTATAAGAACACTATCACCTTCTTCACTAGTCTCAAAAAAAAAAAAAGAAATCCCAACCCCCCCCCCCCCCCCACTGTAGGATTTGGGATTTTTGCAGTGCCACATTTATAGCATGAAGGCTGTTGATTTCATCAAATGGAATATTTCTATCATTCTCCACTGAAGAGAATGTTCTAAAAAGGCTGATCATTTAATAGGGTGAAATATTCCCATCTATATTTTCCAATGATAGATGATTTCTATGATTTTCCAATAATTTTGTTTGGAATATTCCTATCTACCGTTTTCCAACTAGGGTAGTTTTTTCACGGTGTCAAAGCTGATCATTTAGTAGTTTGAAATATTTTCATCTATTATTCTCATTTAATGGAAGCGTTTTGATAGTAACCATGTTGAGTTTTTAATAGAAGTGAAAAATGCCATCTATCATACTCATCCAATGATAGCCTTTTGATAGAACTGTGTCTGTAAAAACGCTATTACAACGCTATCATTACCCTATAAGAACACTATCACCTTCTTCACTAGTCTCAAAAAAAAAGAAATCCCAACCCCCCCCCCCCCCCCCACCACTGTAGGATTTGGGATTTTTGCAGTGCCACATTTATAGCATGAAGGCTGTTGATTTCATCAAATGGAATATTTCTATCATTCTCCACTGAAGAGAATGTTCTAAAAAGGCTGATCATTTAATAGGGTGAAATATTCCCATCTATATTTTCCAATGATAGATGATTTCTATGATTTTCCAATAATTTTGTTTGGAATATTCCTATCTACCGTTTTCCAACTAGGGTAGTTTTTTCACGGTGTCAAAGCTGATCATTTAGTAGTTTGAAATATTTTCATCTATTATTCTCATTTAATGGAAGCGTTTTGATAGTAACCATGTTGAGTTTTTAATAGAAGTGAAAAATGCCATCTATCATACTCATCCAATGATAGCCTTTTGATAGAACTGTGTCTGTAAAAACGCTATTACAACGCTATCATTACCCTATAAGAACACTATCACCTTCTTCACTAGTCTCAAAAAAAAAGAAATCCCAACCCCCCCCCCCCCCCACCACTGTAGGATTTGGGATTTTTGCAGTGCCACATTTATAGCATGAAGGCTGTTGATTTCATCAAATGGAATATTTCTATCATTCTCCACTGAAGAGAATGTTCTAAAAAGGCTGATCATTTAATAGGGTGAAATATTCCCATCTATATTTTCCAATGATAGATGATTTCTATGATTTTCCAATAATTTTGTTTGGAATATTCCTATCTACCGTTTTCCAACTAGGGTAGTTTTTTCACGGTGTCAAAGCTGATCATTTAGTAGTTTGAAATATTTTCATCTATTATTCTCATTTAATGGAAGAGTTTTGATAGTAACCATGTTGAGTTTTTAATAGAAGTGAAAAATGCCATCTATCATACTCATCCAATGATAGCCTTTTGATAGAACTGTGTCTGTAAAAACGCTATTACAACGCTATCATTACCCTATAAGAACACTATCACCTTCTTCACTAGTCTCAAAAAAAAAAAAAGAAATCCCAACCCCCCCCCCCCCCCCACTGTAGGATTTGGGATTTTTGCAGTGCCACATTTATAGCATGAAGGCTGTTGATTTCATCAAATGGAATATTTCTATCATTCTCCACTGAAGAGAATGTTCTAAAAAGGCTGATCATTTAATAGGGTGAAATATTCCCATCTATATTTTCCAATGATAGATGATTTCTATGATTTTCCAATAATTTTGTTTGGAATATTCCTATCTACCGTTTTCCAACTAGGGTAGTTTTTTCACGGTATCAAAGCTGATCATTTAGTAGTTTGAAATATTTTCATCTATTATTCTCATTTAATGGAAGCGTTTTGATAGTAACCCTGTTGAGTTTTTAATAGAAGTGAAAAATGCCATCTATCATACTCATCCAATGATAGCCTTTTGATAGAACTGTGTCTGTAAAAACGCTATTACAACGCTATCATTACCCTATAAGAACACTATCACCTTCTTCACTAGTCTAAAAAAAAAAAGAAATCCCCCCCCCCCCCCCACTGTAGGATTTGGGATTTTTGCAGTGCCACATTTATAGCATGAAGGCTGTTGATTTCATCAAATGGAATATTTCTATCATTCTCCACTGAAGAGAATGTTCTAAAAAGGCTGATCATTTAATAGGGTGAAATATTCCCATCTATATTTTCCAATGATAGATGATTTCTATGATTTTCCAATAATTTTGTTTGGAATATTCCTATCTACCGTTTTCCAACTAGGGTAGTTTTTTCACGGTGTCAAAGCTGATCATTTAGTAGTTTGAAATATTTTCATCTATTATTCTCATCTAATGGTAGCGTTTTGATAGTAACCATGTTGAGCTTTTGATAGAGGTGAAAAATGCCATCTGTCATACTCATCCAATGATAGTCTTTTCATAGTAACCAGGTAGAGATTTTGATAGAGATGAAAAATTCCCTCTATCATTCTCATCCAACGATAGCCTTTTGATAGTAACCAGGTTGAACTTCTGATAGAGGTGAAAAATTTTATCTATCATTCTCACCCAATGATAGCCTTTCGATAGTTCTTCAGAAAGAGATGAAAAATGCTATCTATCACTCTCATTGCATCATAGTTTTTTGATGGTGATTTGCCGCATTTTTGATAAAGATGAAAAGTGCTGTCTATCATTCTAATTGAGTGAAAGATTTTTGATAGTGAACAGACCGCATTCTTGAGAGACGTGAAAGATGCTATCTATCATTCTCATCATGTGATAGTCTTTTGATAGTGATCAGGCCGCAATTTTGATAGAGTTTTTTCTTTCACTCTATCACTGCCACATTTTGATAGGTTTCTGATAGATCAGATATATCAGATTGATAGTATCTGATAGAATGGGATGTCAAACACTATCACTTAAGGGTGACTCATCCATGTTGATAGACTTTTGATAGTATGCAAAACCAAGTGATAGGTTCCCGATAGATGAGTTTTGTCATGTGATAGTTATCTGATAGGTGCCTCATAGTTGTCTGATAGTGTGCCACTTGAGGGCAAATTGGGCCACGGAGGAGGAACCCTTTGATAGGGAACTGATAGGAAACCGATAGTGGGTATGTTCATCTATCACTGAGATAGTGTGCAGTGATAGTGTATTTTTCTCAGTGCAGCTCTTCTTCACT
>CATPAC010000019.1:0-18606 GCA_954871275.1 Leptopterna dolabrata
AGTAGAGGGGGGGGGGGGGGGGTAACTTGCAAAACCCTTGAGGGCGCTCGACGTTTCTTGGCCCTCTGATCATGCAGGCGGGGGACGAAATGGTGACATTACAGGAGGGCGCTCACGCTCCTGAAACCGTGTTAGTCCCCGTAAAAACATGTACCATGGTTAAAACCATACCCTTCAACTGAAAGTTTTCGAGCTACTGCGTTCTCAATATTTCAACCCCTATTTTTCACCCCTTACATATGACTGACAGTAACGCCGAGCTTCGCGGACCAACCAGACCCCAAATGGAACCTACAAACCAAATTTCATCAATTTTGGTTCATGGTAACTAAGGGAAGTGCTATGTACGGCGTACGACAGACGGACAGAAATTTGTGGTTTCCTTTTAGCGAATTTTCAAAGAAAATGAAGCTATTGCAATGGCTTCGAAATTTAAATAATATAAATTTTTGGAAATTTTCTTCATAGAAATCCGTTTCAGACCATTCTAAAACGATTCCTGAAATTTAACACTTTTTTATATGTATATATATATATATGTGTCACTCCAGACGATAACTCTCGATAGAATTGAGATAAACAGCTCAAATTTGCATAAAAAATCTATCTTGGCAATCGAAAGGCTAAGTTCAAAGATGGGCGAAATTGGCCTACTCTAAGGAGGGTTTTGGCGCATTTAAAGTGCGCAAAAATTACCCAAAAATCCCCAAAATGTTATTTTCCAACAAGTGACCCCTCATTTTAAAGGTTTTTGCACGCTGAACACGATGGTGGAATCGGATTTTAGATATCTTGATCCGTTCTCAAATTAGAGCATTTAAAGTGCGCAAAAATTACCCAAAAATCCCCAAAATGTTATTTTCTAACAAGTGACCCCTCATTTTAAAGGTTTTTGCACGCTGAACACGATGGTGAAATCGGATTTTAGATATCTAAATCCGTTCTTAAATTAGAGCATTTAAAGTGCGCAAAAATTACCCAAAACTAGGATAATCTTTAAACTCTTACCCCCCCCCCCCCCACCCCCTTAGAGTGGTCAGATTGAAAAATGTGAGAAGTATTAATTGAAGACGAGAGTTCGAAGCAAAAAAGGGGGAGGCAAACGATTAGTACAACTCCTTGAATTTCCCATTTGACATATAATTGTTATGATACCTTCATAGATAGACAAGTACCGGCCCACGTATTACTAGAAGGAAGACGAAAGAAAAAATCTATTTCAAATGATTCAATTTAGGTACTAACAGTAGGAGGAAGAAGGTTAGGTAGGTATCTTATCAATTTATTATCAGTATCATACGAATATTTGATATTCAAAGGTAGGTAGGTACTTAACATGATAAAAATAATATCAATGAAGAAGGAAGGATCTACCTACCTAGTAGAGCAAATCTTGAACTGGTTTTAGATACCAGGCCTGAAATCGTAGTCAAGAGGAAAGGCCATTCAGAAGGAACAAGGAATCTACTCATAACAAACGGTAGAATCAGGATGGACAAAACGTACAAATTAAAATAAATACGAAGAGAATATACATAGAAAACCAAATTTTAGACCGAAGTTTTCCTTTATTCGAAACCATAGCCATTAATTCGAATATTTCTTTGAAAATTCGCTCATTAAGTCATGCTGCATGACTGGTTTTTTTATTATCAACTAGCTGTGTACCCGCGCTTCGCAACGGTCGAACAGACACCCCCTTTAGGACAGGCCCCACTCATAACAGATACCACCTCAGGATTGACAAAGAGTGGTTGTTTGCTACCGTAAGCCACGGTTCAAGGGTGCGTCCCAAGTGAAAATTTTTGTTTGAGTAATTGGTTATTGTTTGATTAGTGGCCGTTCTCATTTATCGATGCCGAGACAAACAAACAGACTGACACTGTTTTATGATATATTATACTATTTGAACCGACGCGTGTTGCTGCGATTTAAATAAATGGAGCCAACGGTCATGTATTTTAATATGCCTGTATCCCCCCCACCTCAACTGATCAGAAACCTTCCCCAATGCCAACCCTAACTGCCTTTAACCCCCCCCCCCCGTATCCTATTAACCCTCCCTACCTGGTTAGAAACATTCCTCAATGTTCACACAACAAATTCCCAAAGTTGCACTCCAATTCGTCATGTAGTTTTGAAATTTCTGTAGACCCCCCCCCCCCCTCTCATAACCTGTACCCCCCTCCCACTAACATCCTGATTGAAGTACCTACCACTTGAATGCACTCGTCGAGCTGAATCCATAATCTAATTACAATCGGATTTACGTCCAACCGTTCAAAGTTATTATAAGCATAAAAGTCCTCATAGAAGTGATTATAACACGTTTTTAGTATTTCATTCATAGCGTTTCAACGGATGGACAGATTCAAATGCGGATTTTTCATAAACCTTCCCAGATAAATTCTGCGTCAAATGGTACCAGCCGCAACTTTCTACGTTCAGCCGTTCTCAATTGATGCCGAGACAAACAAACAAACAGACAAACAAACAAACAGACACTGTTTTATTATATGTATAGATAATGAACCTTCGGAATCAAGCATGAAAAAAAATTGTAACCCCCTCAAAATTTGATTGCTTACGTTCCAAGGTATGTAGAATCCGAAAATGCAATAAAAAAAGTCTGTCTGTCCGCCGTACGACGTACTTCGTACTTTTCTTAGTTGCCATGAACCGAAATTAATGAAATTTGGTCAGTAGGTCCCGTTTGGGGTCTAGTTGGTCCGCGAAGCTCGGCGATAATGACAGTCATCTCTAAGGGTTCAAACTTTCAGTAGAAAGGGGATGGTTTTTTTTAACGTTTTTAAATTGATCTTGAATTAAGAATTTTTTGAGACCACCCGGAGCATTGTACGTCCAGCCGTTCGTTTTCACTGAAAAGCTTCGTCAACATGATCGTGAATGAAAAGGTATAAATCCCGCCCAGATATCATCGCTAGGGAGCACCTGATTATAATCACGGATGGCTGTATGAAGTCGAGTTGGTTGTTCTGCGATATTGTTTCATTTGAAAAATAATGGCTCTTTTGGATTTTGTTGATAGGTACTTTTGCGAACAAACGTTGAAGTATTATTGGGTAAATTATTACACAACGGTAAATTAATACACAACAGTTTATTATACTGTCTACGCAGAAGGGGCATCTATACAGGAAATAATAAACCGTTGTGTAATAATTTGCAGCGTTTTTGGAAAATGAATCCTGTACACGTGATACGGCGGACGGACATTGCATTTTTTGAATCTACGCACCTTGAAACGGAAAAGAAAAAAGTTTGAGGGGGTGTTATACAAATTTTTTGCTGAGCGAATACATAGGTGTATTATTCACAGAATAATAAACCAAAAGTGTCAACCGGTGGATCAAGACGATTAAATGGTGCTATCAATGATCAGAAATAATTTATTAAAAAAAAGGAGCGTACCTTAATCGTGTTTTGGGGGCCAAAATTGGTGCAAACCTCCAGAAATAGCTATTTCAATTACTTTATATGAATGAAACAATAAATAAACAGCCAACATCTCTGTAGTTATGTCCAATAGAATAATAAACCCATGTGACAAGGACTTTGCAGCGTTTTTACAATAAATGTACCAATAAATGTAAAAATTTAGGAATCAATTGTGAGGCCATGTGTGTACCGTTGTGGATGTATATTTGCTCAGATATTTTGTTCTCATTGCATGCTTACCATAGATTTGCATCCCTAATTTTCAGTGTTTTCGCTAACATAATAATAAACATGGTCCTTGTACCTGATAGGATACGACTGAGCTTTTTTACTGTTCCTCCCCCTGGTCGCTTGTGGTGGCTTGAAAATTGAACCGTTCCCTTCAACAAGGCCATTAAATTTGAACGGAAAAAACAAGAACAACATGAACATGAGCGTAAATCAAACGGTTAGACTTCGGCCCAATTCCAAATTGTGTACAGCTGATCCTACTCGTACCAAATTAGGTAGTACCGCTTAGAATAATGATACTCTCGCTGCTTATACGAGACTAGGAAGATTTTCTAGAGACTGTGAAGGTTGGGCATCTTTTGGCTGGACGTAGGAGTGATATGATGCTTTATTTCCAAAACCCAAGGGTCAATGCACGTCACCGATCTCAATTTTGGGGAAAGGCTGAGGTAGAAACTTGAAGACACACATAAACTATATTGCCGACATCTCTTCCACATTGATCAAAATTTCGAACTCCTGCACTACAACGCAGGTACGGTCAACAGGTTGACCGTACTATGAACTCCTGACTACAGGGTTTTTTGCTGCCCAGCAATCAACTGGTCTACAATCAATCTGATAGTTAATCAGTTTGTTAGATCAGGTGTAACTGTAGCAGATAACATGGTAAGGGAAACTCAGCGACGTCCATTATTATCCATTTTTTAATCAGAAGCGAATAAAAACGCTGCATACAGACCCTTCTGTTACAGATCACAGCTCTCTGTATGGATAACCCGTCTATATAATATAATATGTACTATTCTATACATATTACGTAGATCGCAGATCCTCCGTAGGTTAGTACCTAACCCCGTACTCGTTACTAGGTACCTACCTAAATCACGAGTTAAATATTGCTAAAATAATTCTGTCGATGACAAACAGCAACTAAAATGGCAAAAAGAAAAGCAAATAATGAAGTTCTGAAGGGAAATTGTTGATGCGGTGGGGAAAAAGTGGCAAACGTATCTACCTACCAACAAACTCCAGCCCCTTCTACGTAGATGGTATAATGAACCGTTGTGTAATAGTTTACCGTTGTGTAATAATTTACCACTGTGTAATAATTTACCAATCAATAATACTTCAACGATTGTTAAAGTTCCACTACCTATCAACAAACTCCAAAAGAGCCATCATTTTTCAAATGAAATAATATCACAGAATAACCAACTCGACTTCATACTCCGTGATTATAATCATGTGCTCCCTAGCAATGATGATCTCGGGCCAATTCCCGATTGTTAGCGCGCCCCTAGTGATGAAATTTGGGCTGAATGCATACAATTTCATTCACCCTGCTGTCGAAAATGCCTGTCCGTGCAAACTTCTGGGCATTATACTGTGAACGAACGGCTGGGCGTACAATGCTCCGGGTGGTCTTAAAAAACTCCCAAGTTCGAGAACTATTCAAAACCGTAAAAAATTCGAGAAAATGGCGTCCTGGAGACTTCAACCCCTATTTTTCACCCCTTAGGGACGAATGACATTAACGCCGAGCTTCGAGGACCAACTAGCGCCAAATGGGACCTATAAACCGAATTTCGTCAATTTTGGTTCGTGGTAACTGAGAAAAGTGCGAAGTACGGCGGACGGACAGATATTTTTTATTACATTTTCGGATTCTACATACCTTGAAATGGAAACCATCAAATTTTGAGGGGGGGATTTTTTTTTTCATGTTCGATTCCAAAAGTTCATTATTGAAAATAATAAACCAAAAGGTCCATAAGTTCAATTAGGCGGTCCAATCGTCACTCTTGGGCAACGACTTGAACCGCCCAATTTTCGCAAAATCACTTGTGGACTTGCCCCATTTGTCTTCAATATTTCAGCTTGGTAACAGTTGGGCGTACAGAATAAATTTTTTTTTGCTCCTCCATTTTTGAAGCGCAAAGGCGAATTGAAATTTTGATATTCAAGGATACCGACAATTTTCTCTTTATATGCAGGTACTTAGAAAGAACGGCCCTCCTAAATGTACTGGCGTGGTGGCAAACTCCCATTTGGAAGAATTTAAGTTTACTGTCCTACGAGCAATTTGGATTAGAACAGATCGTAACCTCGGACGTCCACGTGAGTTCAGTGTTAATTCGAAAGGGGTCGAGCGTGAGAAGCTGCATTCCCGATTCCCTGCGTTACCTGCCGTTAGTTCGGTTTCATCATCGTTTCTCCCGAACACCCTTGCCGGAACCTTCAATCGTTTGATTGGATCGCTGATTAGTGTCCCTGCACATCGAGGTAATCGATAGGTCACCAACTTGATAATCGATGTCCTGACAATGAATGGCACCCGGCGCTTCGACCGCGGAAAACGGAAACAATATAAAGTGATATCGGAAGTAAAAAGCGGGTTTTTTTTGGGGTTTTTTTGTGTGTGCTAATTCCCTGGCAAGCGCGCGTCCTTTTAAAAAGAACAAAAGGAGTAAAATTTAGGAGGGAGAGAATCGATGCAGTAGAATCGATATGACAGAGGACGACTGGGGGCGGTCCTTGCCACCCCCTGGAACCAGTCTCCCCTTCAGTGACCTAACGCTTGCCGTAGTGTGCTCGAACGTAGGGTTCATTCAAAACTAATTCTGATAGACTCCGGTGAACATTTGCCTTTCCATTCCAAGTCAGCCTCTTCTCACAACACTTCTGTCATTTGTAGGTACTGAATGCTCGATCCCACGAGCTCCACAAGCTCGCCCTGAACAACTCAGTCCCCGAAATTCATTCACCAACCTTGTAAGTACGGGAGCTCTTCTACCACTATTGATTCCTCTTATCTGGGCCGTATTTAGAACGCTGTTTCATTTTTCGCAAAGAAAAACTCTCTCCTTGCATTTGCCGTACTATAACCACACGTGTTCATCTGTTCTCCCCTATCATACTCAACAATTATTTCGAATTTACACACGTATCGAGAAAACTCTGCTTGACCTAAATAACGCGTTCCAAGGGTTAGATTTCCATCTCTCGGAGCTTACATTTTTATTTTCCTTGTTTATTATATCAGGATCCCATTTATTTTTCGACATGGGGTTCAATAAAGTTATACTTTCAAAATTTATATGTTTTTTTTTCATTGTTCATAATGGAAACATTCACCCTTTGGAAGGGTTTCAGCTTTATAAATCACGCATGCCGTTAATTTATAAGTAAAGCTGATTCTTACCATTTACTTTATGCAATCGTATTTTGGAAACAATCGCCTTTGTTGTTTCTGAGTTGACCTTGAAATGTAGTTTTGTTCATTCCAAAGCAATTTTCTGCTTTCCTCATGCATGGTGATTTTCTCTTCTAGATTGCATGCTTCCTACTGGGTCGCAATGATCAATTGCTGCTGTGAACTGTGTTCCGATATCTCCCGAATGTAACACTTCATCGCTTTTATGATAGAGATAAGTAAGTACCGAAACACCTGGAAAAATCATGTTTGCCGATTCGAAAATGTTTTGCCACTTTTTAGGTAATGGCGTTTATGTTATGGTTCATCGATACGGACAAAGTTATATGTAATTTGTTTCACTATCGTTCTTTGGTGACCCTTCAGAAGAAATATTATTTATGAAGAAGCTATCAAATCATCATTGGCGGTACTAGGTAGGTACCTTCTTACCCCAATCATTTGTGACCTGTTCAGAAAAACCTTTGCCAAGATCCATCGCATCTTTACATTGTATAGGTGTAAACTCATTTACACTTGAACTAAACTTCACCTTATTAGTAGTTGTAACTAGTGTTGATTAATTGAACAATACGAAGCTCTTCACAACTGCCTATTAAACTTTTTTGTGAGAAATCATAGTATTTACATAGGATTCCACGTTCATGCATGCACAAAGTCTGCTAGCATTATATGTGTACACTTGAAATGAAGATCAATAAGGCCATTAAATGGCCACCTAGCGTAACTATTCAAATTTTCATGAAAATTGGTTATATAGAACCAAAGCTACTAGGATTCAACATTTGGGCAAGAGCTGACGCTTCAGTCGTAATGAAATCCCAAAGAGACCATGCCCTACGTAATCTACGTAATCTCTCAGCATTTCATCGATATCGTTTAAGTGGTTCTGAAGTTACGATCCTAAACTTGAATATAGAACTAGAGTATATATGTAACTTGAAATTGGATCAGAATTAACTGAATATTCCCAGATCTTTGAGCTTTATTGAGATTTCATTCTTGCCCACGTGCAGACGAAGTTAACCGGTGAAACAAACGAAAACTATTATATAAATCCTACTTCCCTTCAGAAATGTCGAAATTGCCTCCCTGTATGTAATCAGGAAGTTACTGAATAATGGGATTTTAAGGATTTTAGGGATTTTAATAATGGAAATAGCTCCCTAGAAAATCATGGAAGCTGTTTGAAAGCAATATAGGGCACAGTACTTATCCTAGAAGGTGCCCGGCTATGGGGCCCCATACAAAAATTATGCCAAGTGGGTGGGCCGTATTGCTTCCCCACTTCGTTATACTGCGATTAATATAATTCGCTGAAGTATCCTTAATGTACAGCACCATTAATATACCATTTTTTCAAATCTTTCAATCCCACAAGGGACCGTTTTAGGGCCCTTACTCTTCCTTATTTTTGTTAACGAATTGTGTAACTTAACTATCCAGAATTCTAAAATCATTTCTTTCGCGGACGACACGGTTTTGATTTGCTCGGGGAATGATGATGCAGAATTTCAAATGTACGCGCAACGAGCACTTAACCAGGTAATAAACTGGTATAGCTCGCATGCTCTATCGGTAAATTCAGAGAAAACTAAATGCATTAAATTTTCACTAAAACCTGAAGCCATCAAAACGTTGAGTGACCAGGATTTGGTTCTGCGAATTCATTCTGGTGGTTGTAGAGATAATAATTGTTGTTCATGCTCGCGGATCGATGAAGTGCAATCTATCAAGTATCTCGGTATCACATTAGATAAGCACCTCAAATGGAACTTGCACATAGGAGCTTTAGTGGCTAAAATGAGAAAACTGAGTCATGTATTTCTCATGCTCAGAAATGTTATGAGCAGGGAAAATTTGAAAACCGTAAATTATGCTCTGGTTCAGTCTCATTTGATCTATTGCACAGTGGTATGGTCCGGTGCAAATAAGAGGGATCTCAACCCGTTAGTTTCCTCCCAAAAGTCCATTGTACGCATAATATCGCGCTCAGCACGTTTAGCGTGCTCAGATGATTTCTTTCAAAAATTACAAATATTCAAATTGAAATGTCTGGCACTGCGATCTCTGATTTTATTTTCAATATCCCATAGCGAAAGCATTCCCAGAATAAATCACGGCAAAAGTACACGAGGAGAGACATTATGTACTCATGCTGTTCCATTTATGAATACTTCAGCGGGACAAAAGCACTTAGTTTATTTGATTCCAAAAGTATTAAATGCTCTACCCTTCGGCCTCGCGGAATCAAGAAACATAAAGTCCTCCATAAATAATATGCTAAAAAATGATCCAAATTTCATGTTGAAATTCAACAAGTTTTTGCCAATTTTCTCTTAACATGAATAAAAACGTAACGCAAACATTTTTCAAGACGTTCGCCAAAATATTCTTCTCATCTACAATTTATAATTTATTATACACATGTTATTTTCCTTTGTTAAGCTACATTTTGTTTTTTGATTGACGGTAAAGAAGATTTTGCACCGAGAATTTTGTAAGAAGCAAGGAAGAGAAATGTAATTATATATACACGTATAAATTAATATTAATTATTTAGTCTGTCGAAGTGTGCTCCCCACCCGCTATAGGAGCAAGCTCGAGCGGGGGGTATTATTTTGTAAATTAGTTTAAAAATTGTAACTTTTATTATTTCTCTGTAGTAGGTACTCTGCAAAAAGAAAGATATAAAAAAAAAATATATATCCCAACTATCTATCGGAATCGGGCGAAATCCGACGAGGTGAATACGAAGAGTTCAATGTATAAGATATCATCAAGTATGTATAAGAAATCATGTTTCAGCATACGCAGAAACATCTATTCCTCCATCCATCAAAATGGATTTTGTGGGGGACCATCAGAGAACCATCTTGCATGATCCATAGAATTTTTATTGAAACTGGTTGAATCGAACCGGAGATATGATGGCAACAAGGTTTCCGTTGCAAACTAAATCACTCGCGATGAAATCATGGAAACCATTCCAAAATAATTTTTAAAAAACGGAGTTACTGAAAGGTTTTCTATTTCCACTCATTTCATGTTTGCGCACGTGTAGATGAAATCTGCTGTTTGAATTTGATGAAATTAATGTGGATTCATTTGGAGTCTAACCCTCAAATTTCAAATCGTTGGTACGAGTATTTACTGTCGATATAATATGTATGACAACCCCCCCCCCCCCCACACACACACACAAAAAAAAAACAAGGGATAAGAATATCAAGGCTGTATGAGGGGGTTTTTAGTTGAAATTTGGCGCCTTCAAGCATTTTGTTGCATCGGCTTTGAATAAATTAGATTTGTTCAGCATACAAATTATTACTTTTTAGTTGTATACACTTTTTTGAAGTAGATTTTATGTTGTTGAAATTTTTTTATTTTTTGCTTTTTAGTGCGATCAACAGTTTATTAAAAATAAAAAAATTTAAAAAAAATTAGGTTCGAAAGATGTAGTGCGATTTCGAACTAGGTTTTTTTCTCTAATAAATTTTTTTTTATTAGGTAGGTACCTGCACTTTTATATGCCAACGCCAATACTGACCCAGTACTGACTTGATACCAGCCCAGTAGCAATATATATGCTATCAAGTACCGATGCGATCATTACTGGGGAATTCACCACAATCTTTCGCAGGCTGTTTTCTGTCGTCAAATCGTGCAATGTCTGCCAGCACCAGAACTCGAAGAGTATAACTGGCTTAGTCCCAGTACTACTTTTCCACTTACTGGAATTACTTACCTACGCTAGACAAGCATTTAAAAAAAGAACGTAAAAACAGGTCGAATTGAGAACATCCTCCTTTTTTTAAGTCGGTTAAAAATACGGTGATAACTATTGCATTCTGACGGAAGGACGGTCGGGGAACCAAATTGATTACTGAAATGCAAAATGTGAGGGGAAGTTTTTGTTCTGGAGAGCATACCATTTTTGCTTCCTGCATCTGCGGAATACAAGGCTTCGGTAGTGAGGAAGCAGAATTGAGGTTAGTCACCACGTGAGAGTTTTTCAGGATCATCCTTAATAAGGGTGTTCTGAGTGAGGGGAAGGGCGGGGGAGCATCGTTAGCGGGACAGAGTGGTGAAATATGAGGCCTTTTGCAGAACCAGTGAGGTTTTCCTTCAACGCTTGACACCGTTGGCTGTTAGTATGTTTATAGCGACTTAAGTGTTATTACCTACAACTGTAATAACCTACTGCCTGCACAGGAACAGATTCCGGATATTTGTACGAAGATTTGTGGTGAGTCGAGGGGCGTACAGATGATAAAACATTCGGCCAAGTCGTGTTGTGTAATCCATGGATCACTTGGCTCAGCCTGGAATCGTCCTGTCAGTATCGCAGGAACAGCCATAAACTAAACTAAACGTAGGGAGACAGGTTAGGCACTGTCGGAATTCTATTTTATTCACGTGGTAACTTGGCCACATTAAGCTGACAAAGCATTTGACCTTTCCTGATTCTCCTCGTTTACGCAAGGTAAATTTACTCTATCAGTTGTTTCCGCGATTTCATCTAAACAAATTTCAACGATTTCAAATCTCCGATAAAAATGTTTCCAAAACTACCACCTCATAAAGCAATTACAAAAATCAAATTATTCCAGAGCTGAGTAAATACGTCCCATGACAGCTTAGGGGCAGGCTTCAAAAACCAGCTGTTCAGAACATAGTATGGTATAAGCAAGAATTCCCATAAAACCGATTCACAGTCGATCCGACCGTATTTACTTTACTGTGTGCGTCGTTTTAATTTAAATTTGACACTAAGGCGAAAGTTCTCCTCTCTGTTCGATCATATAGCATAATCCATTCTCATATTTTATATGGGTGAAGTTCGAACGAAGAACTGCTTCTGATGTACCTCCAGCTGCAGTTTAGTTTGTTTCTGTTATTAAGGCTGAGGGACATAAACACGTTGTAGAATGAATCGGGTGGCAGATATTTTTTAATGCCATAAGAAGGAGACGAGGTTTACGGCTGGCACTTGGTTTCATCACTTATGGAATTGATTCTTCGTCGGAATGTTCTTTGTTGTGAAGAAAAAAGAAAGAAATAAAATAAAATAATTGGAAAAAAAGAAATAGAAAGAAAACAGACCTGATTCGTCTCTTAAAGGTAGTTTCCGATGGAGGAGAGTGCTCCCGGTGTAAAAACAAAATCACGATAGAGCTTTTTCAACGGCAGATTGAAGCGCAGAAGATAGAAAGCTTTCGACTTGTTGCGTACCTGAATAGAAGTCATCATCTTTGTGCTGTCACTATAAATAGTGTAACAGTTCCTTATGGGCTTGTGTTGGTGCTGTAAACTTAGCGCAATAATTCCTTATGGGCCCCCCATACACACAATCCCCCTTTTCTACTTGATAAGAGGAGGTAGATATACGAAATCACTCACCGATACAAAATTGTGATGAATACAAGTTCAATAATCCTTCCAATAATCTTTTGGGCGTAGGGGGCTCAGTAAATAACTGTAGTTTTACAGAAAAGAAAAAAAGTTGGGAGACACAACTTTGTTAACAACTTGCTGGACCGCACAGGAAAGTATAATTTTGGGTTATGTTTATTAATTTCCCTTCAAATCGAATGAAACAACTCATTTTATCCATCCTAGACGACAGCACCGTTTCCACCATCACTCACCGACAAAACCCACTGATCCGATTATCAACATTCCGATGATCCCAAATTCCAAACTGGTGCACACTTATTTCGTAGACTTTCCCCACCCACTTCCGACATTAATTTTACGATTCCGATGCACTCACATTCCAAGCTGTTCCTGAACATATTTGGAACAATCGGAAAATATTTGTGGACATTTTACGACATTTAGGGAGCTTAGCCTCCTCCACCATAACCCCCTCTCACAGTCCAAGGCTCGTGACTCCACCTTTAACCTCCAGTAATCCATAAAACCCATAAAAACACGTTGAATGAGAATGGGTGGGTAACTGGATATGTATTAATAGGTTAATATTTACTCCCTGTTGAGACCCCTTTTCTATCCTCTGCTCAACATTCAAAATGCAAGTGAAAGTTATGATTTTTGAGAACAATAAATTTATTTAGTTTCTCGCATGAATACAAGATTCATTTATAGCGATTTCAACACGGTTCAACAAACTCTGCGTCAAATCTTTCGTGGAGTTTAACGTCAGTTTTAGAAATCGGGCTCAAATTTCAGAAATATTCGTTAAATGACGTATGGTTCCTTGAAAAACGACGATTCTATGATGAAAAAACATGACGAATTCAATTCTTCCCCAACCACCCACCCACTTGACTTTCGCCGTCTCCTTCTGAGAAGTCTGTTTGACGTTTATTCAAATGAAAATTGAATTCAGCAAGTCCCACTCTCTGAAAATTAGATGGCTGCAGAGCCCAAGATGATCGGAGATTCCGAAAATACTCGTAGCATTTCCAATTTACGCAGGTGAGATATAATAATATATAGTTAATTTAAGTGAATGATGCCAAACGTTTAAACCCCACTCAGCCAAGCTATTTCAGCTTGTTGCTAATCAATGATGAAATTTTACTATACACCCATGAACGCGCCATTATTGAGTTGGTTAGCCCACATAAAAAACGCTGCAAAGTCCATGTCACATGGGTTTATTATTCTACTGGATGTACTTACAGAAATGATGGAAATACGTTCATGGTTTCTTTCATGTGCAATAATTGAAATAGCTATTTTTTATGGTTTTCACCAATTTTGGCCCCCCAAAACACGAATCAGGCTTCTATTTTTGACAAGTTATCTTTGATCATTGATATTGCCATTTAGTAGTCTTGATTCACTAATATAATAATTCCAGTGTTATTATACAAGTTTATGGTGATTTCAGACAATTTCCCAGGTTTTTGACTCATAAAAAGTGAATTTTGGGAGCTGAACCTGCGTTACAACCTCAGTTCTTCACTCTTTGGTCAAAATCGACTTCACATTAGGTCTCCTCGTCCTAAAAAACATGGCAAACAATACCTCACAAGTTCATGTTGCTTAAACACAAAAAAACCCCGTTTTTACCCGCATTTTTCACCCATAACACTCTTGGGTACCGATCGGGCTGCAAAGTTTCGGGACACAATTAGGGCCCAAATGGAGCCCGTATGCGAAAGAACGAAGTTTTTAGACCGAAATTAAAGTAGATATGGATGATACGGCGTACGGCGGACGGACATTGCATTTTGGAATCTACACACCTTGAAACGTAGAAGAAAAAATTTTGAGGAGGTGCTATACAAATTTTTTACTGAGCGAATACATAGGTGTATTATTCACAGAATAATAACCCAAAACGGGAATACTCAGACGTATATAGTCGAAGAGTAATTACCAGTTTGAGTTGATTCCGTAAGGAAAGAAACCCCTTGTATCGTATTTTTGACGTCTCCTATATACACAGTTCGTGGAGATTTGGAGTAGTTAGTTTCCTGTCATCAATTAGCTGAGATTCAACCAAGTTAGTGACTGCGTTTATTGCATCTCGTGCTTACATAATAATATTAAGACATTCGTTTGATGCCATTGTGTAGGAATCCAAGTTTAGCGATATTACTAAAATCTTTATCGTGAGATGTGTGTCTGTCAACTGATTGGAATATCGACGTTTTAAATTATTTTCTGTTACTGTCATTTTACGGCTAATACGATCCGAACCATTACGTCACATTTTCTTTGTATGTTTTTTCGAATATCACGGCTAAACGATTCATCTGAATAAGGTGGAACGTGGGGTACAGGTAGAGAGTTGTCCAACATGAAACTTGCGAACAGAATCAGAATTCAGAAACAGAATCAAAATGGAGGGTGCAACTGCCGATTTGGGATACAATTATTATCTAGAATAGGTGCTAGCTGCAGATCCGTGCATGAAGTAGGTAGCTTCCCCCTGTCCATAGTAGTGTACCGATAATCTGTGAATGGTCTGTTGGGCTGGAGCCACAGTTTCGTCAACTCATTGATTACTCGTCCCGTTGGTACTTATTTCTCAAAAGTGATTAAATTAAACAACCTAATTAATGAAATAAAAAACGGAGTTATTGAAAAAAGTCTATTTCCACTAATACACGAAAAAACGCGAAAAACACTGTTATACCGGTTCCGGTGATCAAGCCGTCGTCAGTAACAAACAATAACTAAATAAGTTATTGTTATAAGTTATAAATAACTTATTGTTCGCGTTTTTTCGTGTATTAGTGGAAATAGACTATTTTTTCAATAACTCCGTTTCTCTTTGAAATGGGTTTCCATAATTTCTTCGCGAGTGATTTAGTTCGTACCTAATTAATGGCTATACTGCCGTCCTAGAATAGAATGACGTAGCTCAATAGGTAGCTTTTTTCTGGGGTAGTTTCTCCGAGGTTGGAGGGTGATAGGGCACAGAGGGAGCTCCTCAAAACACTATAATAGAATATAATAGAAAAGGTTATTTTATCAAATTAATACAATTAAAATACGCCTCAAAACAATTGGTAGGAAACGTTTTTTCGCAATTTTTGTCGTAAAATTGCAGATCGGAAAATTTATAGAAAACGGGAACTGGTTTCGGCCCAGTAGTACGTGTCAGTGTTATTCGAGGAAAATTAGTTCCGTGAAACAATAAATAAATAAAACCTCAGTGGGAAAGCGAGTTTTTCGAAACATCAATTTGCTCAAATTGATTAAGAGTTTATTCCCCATATGCTGTGATTCTATCTTCAAATTTCGAGGATTCGTGCATCTTCGAAAGCTGTTTTGATGATAGTTCATTATGATAACTTTAAGTTCACTCTTGAGTATTTTGGGTGGCTTTAAAGTTATCGTCCACTGAATTTTGGAAGGGTTTATGTACAAAAACGATGGGACTTGGTTCGAGATACTACGACGATGCCCCTAGCTTAAGTTATCACAGAAAGCCCAGAAATATCACCCAAAAAGGTAAATATATAATTGGCAGAAACTAGTAATGTAAGAAAATTTGCTAAGCATCTACTAACAATTCATTTGTGGTTGTTAGAAATGAATTCTGGTAGCGAGAAGGTAAAACCAGTGAAAGGGAAATTTCGAGTGTGTAATACAAATTTGAAACTGGGCTTGAAATTTAGGTAGATAACTACTGGATTTTATTTTTATTTCTTATTTCATGAAGTTCTGGAGGTTGAGTGACACCACTCTGGAAACTACGTAGTTTTCTGGGTTACGTCATGTATAAGATATTGTACGGATAGACCCACCGGAATGTGGTGACACCGGTCGAACAGAACCAACTTTAGGTATTTGTAATTTCAGGTACCTAGGTGCATAACTCGGGAATGTTCATACCGAATTTCAACTCACAATGAGGAGTTTGAACGCACCGCAACATTCACCTTTTGTTTCGGATATATCTGGAAGGTACCTACCACTCAGGAGGCCTCATGTCGGTTGTTTGAGAATAGGTTGGACATCCAACTGATGAGGAGCTATTGGTTTCATTTTCCAGTTTTATTAAATGATGGTAGGTATACGATAGGTACGGTCTAGAATGGTGATAAATGAGTTTTCGTTAGTGCAAAGTCGGGAAAAGTTGGGTGAAACCCCGAAGGCACGTTTTCCCTAATGCTGTGATTTGCGAGAAAGGGGGATAAGAATTCTAAGGACGGCAGTATCCACTCCATGTGATTCGACAATGGACCATTACTCAACAACCACAGATCAAGTCAGTTCGACTTTCATTTTGGTGCTTTATGGTGCTTTTTAGGTTCATACTTTGGTGAATGACAATTTCGTAACTGAAAATGTGTTGATCCTTAGAAGCCGAGAAAATGAGAGGAATTACTTACGTATCGTGATATTAGACTTGACAGAGAATTGCTGGAGTACTGATCCCGCATAAAACCACCTCCTATTACAAAACTCAGGATAATTTCAAAACAGCGAGATAGTTGGATTGAAGAGTTCCACCGTAATGTTTTATACAGGACTAATTACCTACCTAATATCTAGGTAGCTCTAACCTAATGAATAAGCCAATTAATGGGGTTTTGATTGAAGATTAAGCTCTCGCCTGGGACTGCAATATTTTGGTGACAAAATCTGTGGGATGTATAACAGGATTTAGTTGTAGAGACTGTATGTATGAGATGGTAATATGCTACTTGCTTTGAGGTGTTCGGTATAATAGACGACCAAGGTCGGTAAGGAGGCACGACATGCTTTTACACATCAACACATTTACTCTTAATTCGGAACTCTCTCTCTTGGTGATTATCGACTGCAGCCTTCAGGTATTGTATTACCTATTGGTCTTGACGCCCACTGCTCTGAACCTGTCGTACATAACAGCATATCGCCTAACTTGTGCCTAGTCGAATGTTGCCGTTGGAATTTCATGAAACACATGAGACCTCCTGGAGACCAACCCACACTTATCCCCAAAACTGCTGCTCGTGTTCGTTTTGCTATTAACACTATATATAATTATTGTGGTTCCGAAGAATTGAGTGCAGACAGATGGCACGACAGACAGACAGACAGACAGGCATGTATACCCACATTGCATATAGGGTGGGTGTGGGTGAAGGGATTATGGCAACGTTGATGAACATATAAATATGGCTCAACATGGGATAATAGGCTCAAAATCAACCTCAAGGGAGTCGACTTATGGCAAGATGGCCGCCAGCACGATTTTTTTAGTCGTTTTCACGCGGGACACCAAAAATCTGTTTTCAGTAGGTATTCCTTTTGATAATCTGCTCCGGTAAGTTTTATTTTATTTACACTTGTTGTCAAGGAATATTGCTAAGTATTAGGTGTTTATGTAACCATTAACAATAATTGCTCTAGCTAACGGAAAAGTCGTTATCAATATTTCTGAAGTGTTCTGAAGAAGACCTGAAGGTGACCTTTCAGTTCAAGGTGTTAGTTTATGTATCTAGATGTAATGGGCCTTAAATTATTTTTCAATTCCTTTGAAATAACTCACACAATGAAAATTAGTTACTTATATGACATGAAAAATATCCACTTTTCTCTCAAAAGAACGTGGGTATAACCTCCACATGGTAGTGATATGCCAGAAGATGAACTTTCAGAAAACATGGTTCACCCGTTCACCAGTTCAACCAAGTCTCTCTAATTATCCCGCTCTAAATATCACGAAAACGGGTTTTAATAGGTTTGGTTCAATAAACTAGTTATACCTACACATAAATAGCACAATATAAATTTTCATTAGCAACTATGTAGTTTAATTAGACGTCTTTTTTTGCTGCGTCTAGGACGCTCTGGAGTCTGGAACGAAAATACGAAAAATTTTGAAATACCTACCTACCTAGATATAATATTAGAACAGCTTCAGAGACTAGGCTGGCAGGTATACATTGCAAAATCATTACCAAGGTATGCACTGAAACATTACTACCAACCTACATAATGTAATAAAAGTACTGAAATTTTTAAAATGCTAATTTTAACTCCTCCATCCACAACATTAAAATGAAACAACGTCGCACTTCTTCCAGAACTTTTTTTTGAACAGAACAAGGTGAAGGGTGAACGCACTTTCTAGAAAGGTGAACTATGTAGTACACAGCATGTAATATGTGCGCTGGGAGGAAACCTGCGAGTGGAGAAGGGAAGAACGATGAGAACGGTAAGGGGTGAAGGGAAGAACGATACGAAGTAGAGGGGTGAAGGGAAGGGTTGATGAACGGATG